>VXAL01009479.1:65779-79267 GCA_013399475.1 Chauna torquata | reverse complement strand
TCTTTTCCAATCTGATTCACCCATTCCCTCGATGTGGATACTTCTCATGCTTGTACTTCAACAGGAATCTTTATTGCTTCCTAGGCTTCACTGTGAATATATAGTGGTTATCATCAAGGCTGCCTGTTTGCTGTGTTTGTGTGGGAAAACAGTGTATGTGACCTTCTGTGTCCTATGTTCCTATCACTGTTGCTGTAAAACTATCATCATTTTCAAATTCTTTGGTACAGTGTGAGCTCTCACAGCTGTGAGATTTATTAGGTGTTGTATTTGCTCTGTATTTATGAGGTGCAGATAATGAGCTTGGTGCACTGCAAAATTATATGGAGCTCCCATCCAGAAGAACTTTCATCCTGTGGTGCCAATGATATCAGCCACTGTATGTCGGTGAGCTTTCATGTTTTTTCCTGGGAACTGATTGAAGTCAAAGCACTGAATCACAAGAACGGAACAGCTTCTGGGTTCATTATAACAGAATATTTATATTAGCATGCCAGAAAACCTATGGGGCAAAAGGATTTGGAGTATATTTTATAATTACTGATAATTTAGCTGCTTTTTCAAGGTATTCTAGAGAATTTGAATTTTAAAAATGATTTGGAACATAAAAAAGTTTGAACAGAGAAGGTATTCTATGTGTATAAAAAGAAAGGGAAATAAAAATGGGAAAATGAATTATTAAGGTACCTTCTTTGGTATCATCAGAAAAAGAATTAAGAGAAAGTTCAGATGATCAAAAGCGTTCATTGCCTGCTTATGAGCTGCTTTAAAAAGGAATTAAACTAATAATTTAGTGTATCCATAGTGGTTACACATTTTTAATCTTCAACACTTAGAATTAAATCTCTGCTTTGATCTGTCTGAAGTTTAGGGATGCCCGAATCCCTTTAGATCAGCAACAGGTATAATTAAAGTATATTTGTTTTGTAATACATGATACTTACAGCATCTCTTCCTTTAATTATGCATTCTTCTGCCTGCAGAGGTGTGCTAGGCCAATGGATCTGAAGAAAAACAAACAAACACAGAAAATCATTCAATTGGTAGTCATTACAGCTTTTCCACTACTCGTCATGTAAGACTTTTTTATTGTATGTTATAGCATTTAATGAAGTTTCTGTTACATTTTGAACAGCTTTCTAGCCAAATAATTTTGCTCTAAATATCTATAAAAGTGTAGAATATGGTGACATATTTATGTTAGACATAACAGTTTTGCTTAAGGTAACTCAGCAAAATTAATACCACTAAACAGAATTTAAAAGAAGTTAATGTATTGGACATTTTATATAAATTCAGCAGAAATGTCCCTACTAAATTGACAGTGACTTCCAACAATTTCCCATAGAGTATTAATTTTAAACTACTGATTTCCTGCATTAAGTGGCACTTAGGAAAGAAAATGGCTTACAGTGAAGTTAATGAGGGTCAGCAATCAACCTCATGGGAGTAGGATCAGCTCTTTATAGTCAGTTACTGGAAGTGAAGCTAAATTATACAAGAAGGATTTTTTTTTTTTTCAGTTACCTATGGTATAAAAATTATTTTTCATTCAAAATGAATGATTTGTTTGGATGAAAACAATGTTAAACAATGACTGAGCAGACAGGAATGATTACTTTATTTCTTAGAATCTTTAAAAGTGAAAACAAAAACATGTCTACTTCAGTGATATCAGGCTCGGCTGAAACCAAGTATGAAAAAATGGATGTCATTATTGAGACATTTTTGTCCAAACCCCCTGTCATGGACAGGGACACCTTCCACTAGATCAGGTTGCCCAAAGCCCCATCCAACCTGGCCTTGAACACTTCTAGGGATGGGGCATCCACAGCTTCTCTGGGCAACCTGTTCCAGTGCCTCACCACCCTCACAGTAAAGAATTTCTTCTTTATATCTAATCTAAATCTACCCTCTTTCAGTTTAAAACTGTTATCCTCTGTCCTATCACTAAACTCCCTGATAAAGAGTCCCTCCCTTTCTTTCCTGTAGGCCCCTTCTAAATACTGGCAGGCTGCTAGAAGGTCTTCCTGGAACCTTCTCTTCTCTAGACTGAACAACCCCAACTCCCTCAGCCTGTCTTCATAGGAGAGGTGCTTCAGCCCTCTGATCATCCTAGCGGCCTCCTCTGGACCTGCTCTAACAGGTTCATGTCTTTCTTGTTCTAGTCACCCCAGAGCTGCATGCAGTGCTCCAGGTGAGATCTCATGAGAGTGGAGTAGAGGGGGAGAATCACCTTCCTTGACCTGCTGGCCACATTTCTTTTGATGTAGCCCAGAACACAGTTGGCTTTCTGGGCTGCAAGTGCACATTGCCAGCTCATATTCTGTTTTTGTTGACCAGCACCCCAAGTCCTTCTCGAAAGGGCAGCTCTCAATTCACTTATCACCAAATCAAGAGGTCTTTATTTACAAATAAGGTCAAGACCATTTTATAACAAAAAGTCAATGTGTTATCCTTGTCAGCTTCAGCAGCCTGTAGGTGCCCACGTCTCAGTGCCTGAATAAAACTAGTTACGTTCAGACACCATCTAAATCCTGCAAGGAACCTAAAATTAATCAGAACTTTTGTTTTGGGTCGGATAGTTTCATAGTCACCTATATATGATCAGAAGTAAGCAACTCTTGTTTAGGATCTGTATTGCTACTAGGTACTCTGTGGAGGTACCCGAACTCTGCTGAAGTCCCATGAGGGCACTCATCCAGTCACCCTGCTCAGACCATTCCATGTTTATTCAGTGTAAAGCTCAGAGGTCACAGTCTTTTACTATTTCTTTTACTTACTGGGGAAGGACGGAATAGGGAACTGCCTGTTCTTAACCCCAAAGCCTAGAAGTTAGGAGATGTAAGCTCTAGGATCTCCTGAGTCTAAAAGTTTGGAGCAACAGCTTCCGCTTCCCAAGCAAGTGCTCTTACTGGTAGGCTAAAAAGTGTTTTTTTTGTTGTTGTTGGTTTTTTTTTGTGTGTGTGTTTTTTGGCCCATCAGTGATGGTAGGGGATGGGGATGTTAGGAATGCAGAAACTGAGAAACCACATCATGAATGAAACACTTGACTCTGTAACTTAATATCAAGTATACTGTGTGAAGGTGATTATTTATGTATTTGGATTCTTAGTCCCAGTGCTATTCAAAATATTTTATATACACATTCTCCACATAAGAGATACTGAATAAAATGCATAAACAGAATTAAGAGAGAGACAAAACCTCAAGAGGTAACTCAATGTTCCTTTGTCTGGAAGGCTGAAAGGTAAGGCTGCAGAGTAAGCAACGAGGATTTGGTCCTTAGTATATTCTGATGAGAAGTGGTGGATGCATGCACAAACCTCTTGCAGAGATGGAGGGCTTTGCCTCCTGGGTGGATTGCTCTAATCAAAACTGACTCCTGCACAAATCCTTCTCCAGTGAAACCCTAGTTCTGTTGTTGGCTCAGCCACATGTGTATTACCCATTGGGATACTAACCATGGCTTGTCATAGCAAAAGGTGCCTAACAGAAGGGGAAAGTCAGTCATCTCTCTACCTTTTCTACCTGTTGTGCAGAGGTGTAGCAATCTATCTTGGGTGCCAGTAGCCAGTTGCCTATGTCTAAGGCAAACCCATGTTAGTTACCTGAAGTAATTTCTTACGAGGCTTATGAGTCTTAATCTAAACGGGCATTAAGATTTTGATCTCTTCAAGATTCTTTTAGACTGAGAGTAAAACAGACTGTACACATCCAATTTTGCTGTCATAGCGAATTTCAAAATTGGATTTTACATGCATTCTAGGTCTAATCACAGTACTCAAAAATGTGCATAGTAAAAAAAAAAATGGGGTTGCAAAACACCAAAAAAAGTTATTATTATTTTTTGTTTAATCCTGAAATCTTCACAAGAATTTCTTAGCTCATTTAAAACAATTGAGAAAAACTTTTTGGTCTCTCTGCTATGATCATTTGAAAGTAAAAATGGATAGTAAATGGCCCAAGGTAGTAATACTTTACCAAGGTATACCTACTGTACTTAATTATATTTTTGCAATTATTGCATTTTTCCTTTACTGGGATAAATAGGATTTGTCTGCACTGCATGTATATCCAGATATTACTCAGCTGTAATGATAGCCTTTAACCTGCCACATGTAATTTTTCCTGATGTTTATACTTTAGCGTTATGAAAACTACCAGCTTTAACTTTGAATTGGTTCTTTGCCAGGGTTAAAATCTTTTGGCAAGCTGTCAATAACTAGTGTTGGGAAATTTTCCTGTGCATCTAGACTGGAATAACATCACACTAACATACATTTCACAGGACTGCAAGCTTGACCATTTTCTTGGATATAATCATTCAAAACTTGTCACCATTGCAGATTACTGTGAAGTAAATTTTTAAATTTCACATTTAGGGATGGTTTCTCATCTTGCACAACAGTATTACTATTCTTGAGACCTGGATGATATAATTCTAGCATGGTATTGAAAAGATAGGAAAAAGCTANTCTTGGATATAATCATTCAAAACTTGTCACCATTGCAGATTACTGTGAAGTAAATTTTTAAATTTCACATTTAGGGATGGTTTCTCATCTTGCACAACAGTATTACTATTCTTGAGACCTGGATGATATAATTCTAGCATGGTATTGAAAAGATAGGAAAAAGCTACGTTTAAATACACTCTTTGTAAAAAAGAACGAAATTATAGGGCAGTACAAACGATAGCTACTGAGCAAATTCAGATAGGGAAAAAACTTAGGATCTGGAATCCTAAGCAGCATCTCCAAATGGCTTCAATATTCAGTCCCTAACCTCAAAAAACAGGATGGCAGGTCTAATGAAAACTAATTTCAAGAAATTATATGAGCTTTATAGCACCTCTGGTCAGAATGGACTACTGTGAGAGCTAGTCTGAATTCTAGTATATGACAGAGCAATTAAACAACTCCAGTCCTTGTTTTGAGTCAATAAATAGTGCTTAACTAACACATAGCTTGTTTTTGGCTGAAGCACAAGTTCTGCAAAAATATCTGGTTATGTCTGGGAGATATTATATGTATGTATCAACAAATACATACCCACCTTACCTCTTGGGAAGTAATTCCAGTGGATAATCAAACTTACTGCTAAATTACATGCTTATTTCAATTTGCATATGTTCCTACATGATATTCAAAGGAGATGTAAGCAAGCCCTGCTCTTGCAGGCTTGTGTTCAGCCAGCTCTAGAGTGGAAATACAGCTAACTTCACTAGAGGTAAGAAAGACAGGATATGTTGTCAGGGCTCTGTTGTGTGTTACAACAGCAACATAAATCCTAATCTGGAGTTATCTCATACTGGACCAGAAACAGCACATTGAAACCTGCCTGCACAAGCTTATTTACTTATGTAGGAAGGCTTCTCTTTATAGTAAGCCCTTCATGAGCACTTTGAAGTAGAACCTACAAAGAAAGAATATCTGTAAAGAGTTTTTGGACAAATAGGAAGTACAGATTAATTTTACTTCTACAAGAGAGGAAAAATAGAACCAGTTGTTGTCCTTCTCTATATGCTGTTAGAAGAATGGTGGTGAACTACCGGCATTGGTTCAAGTTTGCTGTCAAAAAAAGATCTACTCTGGCAATAATTAAAATTAACTGCAATGCTTTTAAAAATAAATTTAGCACCAGATATCAAATAAAGTTCTCTATCAGTGTGTTAGATCATTACAAGCCTTAAAGACTTTGGATCAAATCCCAAATATGTGTAAAGTTTGATTCCAAAGGTGGTGTGAAAGGAAATGAAATCTCTAGGGAAAGCAAAGATCACATGGAGGGTATCTCCAAAGATTTGGCTTTACACATGATTTCAAGTAGTTGTATTGCTTTAATTTTCTGTAAATACTGATATCCACATTTCATAGTCTCCGTCATTCTTGCCACTGATGTTGTTAGGACATTAGTGTTAGAAACCAAAGCAAGTGACTAACTTTGTTTCAAAAACTTATGGCAAGACATACTAAACACTCTAAGCAAGAAAATTTTTGTGTACCATATTCAAGGAAAGATACAAAGAATACAAACAAATACAAAGTATGTAAAGGAAATGTAGTATGACCAGTGAAGAAGTGAGATGCTGTATTTGTCCAATATGACATAGAAGGTCTATGCCATGGTTGAGAGCTCTACCCAAATCTCCAGATTCCCCAGCCAATGCAAGAATGACAGAAGTAGTTACCTTCCCTGAGAGGTATTTTCCATTTTCTATGCATCTTTTCTTTACTATCTGTTGTAGGTGCTCAGAATAATATGTGCCTATGATCTGTCTTTCAGAGTGTTGCTTCATGTTTGACAGCTGAAAAGAATTGAACCTTAAGGAACAATGTGGTTCATTAAATGCAGATTTATAGGATACATACCTCATATGCATCACAAATTGAGTTTGTTGGAAATGTTGGATTACTTTGGCAGCCAATAGGTCTCAAAGCAGAAGCATTTTATGTCCACTTAGCATTTTGCTGTTTTTCTTTGAGGGACTCCTAATATTCTTGCTAGAACTGACTGTCTGAGGAGTTACAGAGTCATTTTATGGCAG
Source organism: Chauna torquata (assembly GCA_013399475.1). NCBI lineage: Eukaryota > Metazoa > Chordata > Aves > Anseriformes > Anhimidae > Chauna > Chauna torquata. Next base: position 72,717 of record VXAL01009479.1, on the reverse strand, counting down.
AAGGAATACATCTCTGAATAGGAGTGGGTTTTATGTTGTTTTTTAGAGAGCATATTCATATTCCAAATTGTGGAAAACAGGATGGCAACAGATCAAAACACATAAACTATTTTCTATAACACAGAAAGTGAAAAAGATCTACCCCAAAGCTACCAAATTTCTGAAACATCTCTTCTGCAGCTAGTGATTCATTCTGGTTCCAGGGAAAGAATAAAACACAGAAATTTGCCTCCTTCTTATACTTTCACTAGATTATAATTGGTGTCTTAGATTAATTAAACTAAAATCTTCAGTCTGAAAGAAAAGGTCAAAGGCTAACCAACACACAGTTAAAGGCAGCTTAATATAGAACTTTGATAATAATGAATTAACCACTGTCTTATTTCTAAGAACTTTCCACAGCATATCTCAGTAGTTAAGCTCTCATATAACAGAAATGTCTCATTCCACACTTTTGCTGATAATGCTGTGGGACAATCAAGTTTTTTTCTAGCTATCACTGAATGAGATCTACACTGAGTGAACACTGGGAAAAGAGAAAAGTATCATGACATTTGTATTCAAGGGAGCTAAGTCCCAGTGAGGTCATGTTTCCAAACATGTTAGGTCAAGCTCCATTTATTCCAGTGTCTCATCTTTTGCACATCATAAAAGCAGGCAAGTAGGCAAGAAGAGCTTCCATTAATTTGTCATACTCTGCATACAGGTCTCAAGACAGAGTATGGTTTCCAAATAAATGGCCGATCTTCCATTTAAAAACAGGAAGGAGAGCAACTTCAAGAGTGTGTCCAGATGGGACAATGGTGATTGGACAGAAGTGTAAAATGCTCTATCCTGTCATCTTTCTTCATATAGATTTACTGCCAAATGGGGAAGAAGAGAGGGGAAGAAAAGCTTATTTTATAGAAACTATTGCTTCCTAAATGTCTTCATATCCCTGAGCTCTAATATCTTGTCACAGGGTATTAATAATTTTTATCAAATGGGAAAGGAGTTAATTCATATCTCACCATGGAGGAGCAAAGCTCAGCATGTAATAGTGCTCTCTGAGGAGTTAAAAAATTATTATTTTAAAATCTTTATATAGATAAGTACTCAAATGGCCTCCTTGAGTATTTCTATTTCCCTATATCTAAGATTGCCCTTCCCAAACTATTTATAAAAAGGATAAAACATATCTATTCACAATAAAAGATCATGCTAATTACCCATGGAGATAAGGAAAGCCACTTATGATAAAGTTGACCAGGATTTTGGCATGAGAATAAGCTATTCACTTACAAGAAGGGGCAGAAACAAAAGAATTTGAAACATTAGTCTAGTGGTCGGTTCAGTATAGAAATCAACAAAAATCATATTTCTCCAGAGGTGTTTTATTTACTCACTTTTTCATTCATTTATTCACTTGAGAATGAATGAAAATACATCAAAACACATTGGAGAAATTTAAGAAAGTAGATAAGGAATAAACAAATATCTCAAAACATCTTTTATCCTTAATTAGGGTAATTGTGACAGGAACGGTGGTCCTACCACCTTCCTTTGCCACCACATGCTTCCACTCCTAGCTGTCAAGGGCAGAAGAAAGCCAGGGCCCACATCAGCTCATACTCAGGTCTCTCTACTTCAGTTGCCAGTTTGCCAGTCAGCTGTGGTTTCTATGATGTACCAAGCTCTCTTGTAGGATTGTGGCTTGAATACCAGCACCGGATTTGAGCCAGTGCTGCATTTTCTAAGGAAGGCTAAGAATTAATTGTAGGATTTATGTTGCTTTTGAATACCTCTTATAGTTTATGTGGTTTATGTGCTTTTTTTTTTTCTTTTCTTTTCTTTTTTTTTTGGGGGGGGGAGGGGGGCGGTGTATGTGTTTTTTGTTTTCCTCTGTTGCTGTAGAAGAATTGCACACTAATAACAGGGAGTGATTATTCCTTAATTATATAGCAAAGATACAGAAATCAGGTATATACAAAGTGCTGCGTGATGCTCTAAATTTTAGTAAACATGCTGAAAAACAGTGAGACTGAAAAATAACTATATGACTCCCAGATCTCTTCACCTAGAGTGGCCATTATGACTTATTACTGGAAAAGAAATGATAATTGGTGTATTTTTCTTACAGATAAGCATGACATTAAAATTCATGCACAAAATGTTAATAAGAACTCATTATCTCATTTCCAGTCATGCAAACTCTGATATTCTGTGCTACACATTACGACACAAAGTGAGAAATATGTGTATCTTTTTACTCCACCTCTCGATAGTTGTCGCTGACTCGATCCAAACTGAGGGAATACAAGAGGTCTCTTCCTCCCACAAACAGTCTCTCTTGATACTCATCCAGCAGCATTATACGAAGACCAAGATATCCAAATGGGCTATGAAAGACTGACGTCCTGTTCAAATCCCAGAGCTCTGAAATACAATCAGAGTGTGCGTGATAAATACCAAACAGCTTAGCTTCATGGCTTCATTTTCATATCCTCCTAGGGAACTAGACAAGAAGTTGTGGGACATTAAAATGCTAATCATACAATTTTTGAGTAAGAAAGAGACACAAAACACCTGGGAACAATTTTCAAAACGAGCCAGCTCTCCAGGAGACTTGCATGTGAATCTTTACATCATAATCTTTGTGCTCAATATATCATGAGGTTGGGATGGTGGGGGGTGGAAGAGAATAAATTTTCTCCCAAACATTTTCTGAAAAGGAAAAAAAAACCCACTGCTTAGGACATTAACTGCAAACGTGAAAAAAAAGGAATGAACTGTTGGAAATTGAAAAATTACTGGAAATTATCTCCTTTCTTTCCCTCAGGCATGTCAAACTGCAGGTTTTTATTGTACGTGCAATGTTGTTATGTTTTTGTCTTTTTTGGAGGATGCTGTTGTTTGTTTTAAGCCCAGCACTGTCTCCACTTAGTACACAGAAAATATTGCCACTAAATTCAGTGAGAACAGTATAAACTTTGTAAAATGCATACTCATAATTTTCCAAGTGATTACTGATTTTTTCAAGAAGTATGCTGACCAGTTAAGGGGAGCTGGGGCTTAGCTGTGCATGATCCAGGCTAAAGTCACTTCCACAGAGAAAGTGAAATTCATCCTGCGTAATGTTGCAGAAACTTGGAATCAGGCCTCAGGAAGGAAGAAAGAGGCAAGCACTGGGGTCTTTCTGCACTCTTGAGCAGATGGTGCAAAGCACAGTCTGGCTCACAGCAGATCCGAGAAGCTGAGAATCATTTTGCTGTTGGGAAGCCTCAGAAGAAGTCATTACAGAGAGTGCTGTAGGACTGCCTCAGAAACAGTGTAGCTAGGACTGAGGGAAGGGAACTATGTTCCTATATTTATACTGTGGTGAACTGTTTTATTTTGAAGAAACAAAAGTCACTCTTGGTAAAAGTCACTAAATTTCTTTTAGTTTATCCTCACAGCTACCCCTAAGCATACATTTCCCAGTTATTTAGATGTGGTCCAGCAGCTGATGCTGGAAGATGTGGGATTGTCCCAGAGCTAGTGAAGAAACCAAATGGGCCCTCATCCCATTTGGGATGGAGGCTTTGGCTCCTGTTCCACATTAACAGTTATGTTCGTTTGTCCATGCAGCACTTTGTCAGCCGTGCAGGGGCCACAGCTGGTCTTCTGCAAGTGGACTGGTCCCATGTGCTAGGGAAAGTCCTCGTACTGGTGTACCCCTATGGCAACCATATATGGGATACAATATATGCCATCCGTATGTGCTGTGATTTTCAGAAATTGATTTGCATTTTTAAGCTGAGAATGACAGTCTCATAAGGTACCCAGATATGAAATTACCAAAATTCACAATCACTGTTAAAAATGTGTATTGAGTTCTTAGAGGAAAGGGTGTTCCAAACCAATGAGATCTGAATTCTGTATTTGAATTCAAATTTACCTTGCTCTAAAAACATTTATGACTGATTTTCCTCAAGAGATACCTTACTTACATCTTAAAGTATAAAAAAGAGAAAAAAAAGTACTTTTACGTCAAAGAAATTTAGCATTCAATAGGTATATCAAAATCCAACAGGTACATTACCACAACTTATTTTCATTTTAAATTATTATTTATATTGTGTGTATGGTGATGAAGGACTTTAGTACTTATATAAATATGTTTGGCTGTATTTGTTGACTAGGTTCAACTCAGGTCAAGAGGGGCTGTAAGCAACTAGTTTCTGAAAGCTGTTTCCCTAGATGATAAATTTTTTATCAAAGGAGTCATTCAGCCTCACAACTGATTTCTTTCCTGAGCTATCTTCAAAAATAATCTATTTATTAAATAGTTGTGGAGAACAGTTTTACTATCTAGTCTTTCGTTATATTTTTTAACAGGAGAGGTCAAAACAGTTTGTACATGGGTGTGTTTGGCATGATTTAACAAATAGAAAAGCGAAGTCACAGAGAGGAACATCATGATGAGTAGAACAAGAGTCTTGTTTGTCTAAAGCTTAAAGTGCTGACCATTTTTGGCAGTGGTACACCTAGTGCAAGACTGCACAGTGATGTGGAGATAGCGTTTTCAATGTAAGCTTCTCTTGCCAAGCAAATCCAGCAGATTGCTGTTTCAGAAGAACATCGCTTGTTTGCTTAGGACCAAATTAGAAATGGTATAAAAGCAGAACTGGAAATATTTGTTTGGCCCTAAATAAAACCTCTTTTATTTGCAAGAACATGAAACATCCAATATATTTTAGTTTCAAGTCAGTCCTGTAGAGAAAGAATTGCATTTTAAAATTCTAGATATATACAAGCCACAAAAGGATACTGGTAGCTTCCCCTGATTTACCTCCATGTTGTCCTGAAGGCAAATTTTTCATAAGACAATATTTCTTTACATAGATCAGAGAAATCACTCACCTGTTTTCAATGAGAATTCTAAGCACAATGAAGTCCTCTACCTGATCATGTAAACTGGTAACTACTCATGTAAGAGACAGTCCTGCCAAGAACACCTGCAACTTTGTTTTAAATGAATGTTGAGAATATTAAACACCTTTCAAGATCAAACTTGTAAAAAGAGATATTTCTAGGACTGCCTCCACCAAAGCTAAACAGGCATATTTTTGCTGTGTGTGCAGAGAGCAGCACAGAAGTGAACCTGACATCTAGAAGGGCTGGAAAACACCAAGCAGAGAGACCTGGGGAGTGATTTGGTTACTGAAACACAAATGTATTAGTATTATGTAGTTCCTTTGAAAGGTACTAGGATTTGTGGGCATTGTAGGATATCTCAGATATTAGGATAGTGTAGGAAAGTAAGTTACAGCACCTTCTGACTGCCAGGAGAATGGGTAGGATATCCCAGGGAGGCTAAAATGGCACTAGATGCCTGTGACTTCTAGGCAACTGAATCTCACTGTAATATGGCTTCATGTAAATGACCCAGGTTTTGAAGCAGTAGAGCTTCATTTCTGCAGTTCTATGCCCCCTCAGCAAAGCTGAGTGGCACTGATATAGCACTGCAGGAATGCAATTGTTCTGCTTCTAGACTTGAGCTGCTGCAGTTACAGGTTGCACAGCATTCAGACTCATTCAGTGATTGGTTAGCTTGTGGATCTTCGCACTTTGCAGTGCTGAGATACCCGAGTCATTGAAATCAAGGCACTACTGGGAATAAAACACTTAAATTCAAAGTATAAAGCAACTTTCCTTAGAATCTACCTTCAGCTACCTTGAAGAAACTTATGCTCACAGGGGTCACCTTGTGACTATAGAATCCTCAAGGTGTCAAGAGTTGTGCTTCTGGCCATGCTCACATCCTTAAATTGAACAGTTCAGTTTCTAGATCAAGACAAAAAGTGGATGTTCTTCTAACTAATTCTAGAATTTAGTAACTGCAATAGGCTGAGTACATCTAGCACACTTACAAGATCAGGTGCAACTGCAATTTTCTTTGAGAATCTGGACAGAAAAACTATAGCACTGCCTAATATTTAAAAAAATATTCTAGTGGCTTAATCGGTCACCTGGGAAACAGCAGACATGAGTTCAATTTCCCTTTGTAAATGCATTGAAACCCAGATCTTCCTCTTTCCATAAAGACTAATCATAAGCTATTAGCTACTACATTGGTAGGGAAGGATGGATGCTTTCTCCATTTCCTGTTGAAGCCGTGCAACAAAATCTTCAGGTTCAGGCAGAGTGAACAAGCAAGAGCATGACTCTAATTTAGTAGGTTAAATTGCTTTTCTGGGAAAGATGTTCTGGCCCTAGTGCTCAAAACAGTTTATGCATTTCATATTAAAGTTACCGGCTAAAGTACATAAACCGTTCCAGCACAAGGACTAGAAACCCCCAGCTCCTCTCACATGGGAATGGCTAAAGATTTCAGCTGAGTAAAAACCTTCCATTTATTGAGTTTCTACAGATTTCTGTGACAAAAAAAGCCCTCCTCTATAAAGGTCTTGTGTGAAGAAATAAAAAGCAAGAGAAAAAGCAGAATAATTGTTGAGGGAGAGTGTATTGTTAGTGCCCAAAACACAAGACAGAAGAGAAAAGACCGTTCTTACTCCTATCAGTTGCTGAAAATGGTCCTTCAAGATGCATCAGTGTAATGATCCCCAAATTTGAGAAAATGGTATTTAGTTATAGTATTATAGTGTTTTGCCATTTTAATTTAAAAGCTCTATGCCATAAGTAAAAACACACTGTTACAATATGAATGATATTTTACTCAACAAAGAACTTACTGCTTCAATATTTACATATTCATGTATATCACTACACTTACAGTGAAAGCCTTAAAGCAAGTCTGGGCTGCTAGATTACATTTCATAAAAGAACTGCAACATCTGAGTAGAAAAATCTTGTTTCTTCCTTCTTTAAATGCTGAGAATAAATCTGCAGGTTTGTTGTCTGTCTGCCAGTGCTTGCTGGCAAATATTTAGGCTAATCTTGTTTACTGTACTTTTTCT
>VXAL01009479.1:38654-53478 GCA_013399475.1 Chauna torquata | reverse complement strand
GTTGTTGTTCTTTCTGTCATTGATAACAGAATTGAAGAATTGGGATATGATTTTTTTGATTTATCACTTTTTAAAATGGTGAATAGCGGACAACTGATCTATATGCACTACATATTTTTTAGCATAAACTTGCTAGTAGAAACACAATGTCAAACTCAAGGATTTGTAAGTATCAGTATAATGCTCGGAAAGATGGTGGTACTAGACTGCATAGTTCTTTATTTACTTGTGCATATGAATCATGAGAAATAGAATGCTAATCATTCGTTAACACTATAAAATAATCTACTTCCTTCTTCAGAAGAATTGGAGATTGTTGAAGGCTGAATCACTTGCTTCTGTGGATACCTTCTGAATATAAATATTTGCATTCCTTAGAGGATATTCTTCTCCACAGGAGCTAGGAGCACTTAGCTTTGGCTTTATGCCTAACTACACACCTTGAATGTGCGACTGTCTCAAAACTCTTGTACACTGTATTGTACCTAGAGGTTACGTGTGGCATGTTAAGGTGAGAGCAATTTCAATTAAAAATGGCATTAAAATATGCACTGCCATTTCTTCAGTAAGGTCTCTTGTCTGTTACTTTCAATAAGGACTTATTAAGTTTTGCTGAATTATGTGTGCACAAGGACTGACATAGTTGCTAATGGTGTGGACAATGGCACCTGAGCTGCATTTCAGAGTAAGAAAAAAACCCAACACTTTTAAACTGATAGTCACATTTTGGCACTTCAGTCTATACTTTTTTTAAGGAGGTTTACTTTCAGAGCTGCCAAGTGTAGCCAATTTTCTGCTGAATTACTTAAAGAAAAATCATGGAAAAAGAGATATTTGATAATGTTTATTTAAGACAGATTATATAACATAAATATGTTAAATGGACACCAGCAGCACTGCACAGAAAATCAATGAATTATACTGCAACAACAGGGTTGGTATGCTAGATAAGTACTCAGCATTCTGTACTTCTACATAGGAATCTGCCATTTAGACTTGGTGAGCTAATAAACTCTGTCGGAAAACTATTCCAGCTCATTCAAAAGTTTACCTTGAAAATGGAAGCTGAGCTATGGTTGGCAGGTAGCTTGCCAGCTATTTTATCCACCTACAATTTCAAAAGATATGAACTTCTGAGCTTCAAGTCAGGGAGAGAGTACATTGCCTTTGAAAAGATGAGGGGAATGAGGCAAAAAGAAGATGACCGAGACTAAGACTTTTTATATCTTGAAAAGAACATGCACTGACTGCTGGAAAAGCATCCAATATTAGTTCTGCAAGCAATAATTACTATTACTAGCAAGCATCCTCACTCATAGATACAATGGCACAAGCTTTAAGAGACAGATTCAGTGACAGCTTTTTAATGAGCTCTTTTCATAGTTACAAATACTGTTGCTCCCCCACAACACAGAAGTGTTTAATATCTTCCCTCATGAAACTTAAAACTAACAATTCACTTATGATTTTTGTAAAGATCTCTTCTTTCCCTCTGAACTCATTAGTGAGCCACATTTAATTTTGTCAGGTCAATTTTATAACATATTTTGGAAAAATCTTAGCCCTTTTTCAATAATTTATTATACAGATGTGGCTCCCTGCACACCACATGGCAGTTTCACTTTGTTCTGTGAGTTAACACCAGAGATGGTTGTTAGCGTGCAAACAGCATGACTTTCAGTGTTGGTGTTGCTGTACCTGGAACAGAAGCAGGCTGTATACTGAAAACTCCTCACCTCAAATGGAAGTCGAAAGCTGAAGAAACCTCAGTGAGAGCTTCAGAGGTCGTCACAGGATTTTACCAATTCTTTTTTTTTTTTTTTCCTTCTGTAAGTTTATCCACAACTGGAATGAAGTAAAGTAATGGTTTAAAGGTGACCACTGTAGCTTCTGCATTAATGGGTACTCTCACTCATCATATCTTAATTCACTTCTTCTCACTCTTTATTGCTTCCAGGCATATACTCAAGCCATGTAATCTGTCACTGAACACTGACATTGTTTGTCAAATGGAAGTATAGTGGTCCCAGTGCTGGTGAAGCTCACTTCTATATATATATATTTTTTTTTCCCTTGCATGAACACCATTGGCACATGTATGTCAATTCAAATTGATTTCATTACATGTGAAATGGAAAATAGACTAGCAATAGCTTTTTGTATTCAAACACTTTGTTAACATTACACACCATTGAAGCTGTGGAATGAAAACTAAATTTGAGAGGAAAACTGAGTGAGTGTGTGTTCAAGTAACCATATATTATAGCAGTAAGAGAGTTTAATGGAAGCACTTCTTGTAAAGTCAAGAGGTTTTTTTTTGTGGCTGAGAGAAAAGATGACTAACTGGGAGGATGATTAATTCCCTCTTGTATATAAATTAAATAAGAATTCTCATAAAAAAGCAACTAGCTACAAATGTCAAGTACGAGATACTAAGAATGCACAGATTAATCGAACTAGGTTATATCCCATTAATTATATACCTCAAAATGGCACAAAAGAGCTTTAATTTATACCTTACCTATGCACTACTGATGCGACTTCATAGACTTCATACATTTTTGTAAAGTAGCCAAAATGTCAGGTTGACAAATGCTTTCATGTGATCAAAATGCTTAAAATGGTGTCATTTCTGTCACATGTGGATGAATGCAGGAAACTAGAGTATAATAAATTGCAATGTCTGGAATCAAGGATGACATTATGGCAAAAAAATTTATTATTTTAAAAAAATTATGGAGGAAAGTCACTCTGAATCATGTTTCTTCTACTCTGCATTCTATTTGATTATGAAATGTAAATGAACAAACCAAGAGATATTTTTCAGGGAACTAATTATAATTTATTTGTACTAAAAAGAGAACATACTGAGCATCTCTGTGTTACCAATCTTATTATAGAAGAAAACTAATGAATTAGATTCAGTACTTGCCAACATTATCTAAACTGTGTTTAGCCACTGTTATTCTCAAATAAGATCATGCATCAATAACAAAGAGCCATTGCTGATGTACAAGACAACCTGTACGACATTGAAACTACTGTTGCCTCTTCTGCTAGTGGGAAAGACTATGGTTTCCTTGGCTGCATAAGTATTACTAAATAAAATCATTTTATGGCTCAGAGGCCATGTGGCATATATCTGTAAAGCTAAACTGTTCCACTATCTTCATCTCCAAACAATGTAACATCATCCAACGTCCCCACTCAGAATGGTCCTTGTTGTACTGTTTCTTGAACCGTGACCAGATGTTACTTGGAAGAGTGCTAGTTTTCACAGTTGCCAAGAAGAACTTCAAAAATTTAAATGATAGGGATAATCACAGGTCAATACTTCAATGGTGCTTGTGCTCTGGATCCACTTTTTAAAAGTTAAATGCAATCTTTCCTATTAACTAAATCTGTCCATGCTATATTTTTTTTAATTTGGATCATTTATTTTATTGCAAGCCTATTCTATTCCAGAAAAGAATAATTATTATTTAACTGATATATTACAGCATAAGTGAGAGAGCTAAGTAAGGAGAGTTTATGTTGTCCCAAGCATCTCTTCTGTGTAGTTTAATAGGCCTGGTTCTAAAGGGCCCGGTTCTTTGCCTTTGAGTTTGAAGAAGCAGTAGGAAAACATTCATTTCCTGAATCATAGCCAAGGGGCAATAATGAGCACAAATAATGTTAACACAGTAATGTTAATGAGCAGTGGTAACTTCAAGTTGGTAACCATCAACAACAGCTTTAAGAAAAGCATATCTATAATCTGTTAATTAAAATCTAGTTAGAAGCTGCTTTGAGATGCTTAGACTGACCACATAATTCAATAATAATCTTGTTTAATTCAGGAAGCACTTGAGTCTGGAAAGCAAAATCAAAAATTTCATTCTATTTGAATGAATCTAAATCTCATTCTAATGGCATGTTCCACTTGAGTTTGGAATGCAAAATTAAAAATTTCATTCTATTTGAATGAATCTAAATATCATTCTAATGGCATGTTCAGCCCCCAAGAAATCTGCATCACGGCATTTGGCCATGGAAAAGTTCTCATATTTAAGCAAACAACTTAGTTCACAGTGAAGATAGATGAAATAGTTGCTTGAAATTAAGGAAATTGTAATTTGTAATTCCCTTGAAGACAGTGAAGTAATATATGTCACTTTTACCTATCATGGCTGCTTCATCAGACAAACACGTTCTACAGTCAGTATATATTTAAAAAGAATATGGTATCACGCATATGCACAAGCTATGGTACCTAGGGAAAATAGTGTAGATGCATGAAAAATATGTTAAATTTTTCAGTAACATAGCACTTGTGACTTGTTATGGAGCCAAGAATAGAATCTAAAGGTCATAGTCAGAATTTTGTGTTTTGACATATTTTTTTTGTTCTGTTGTCAGTTCCCCCCCCTGCATCTTAGGGTTGTGTACTCCTGAATAAGGGGAATCCTGCTTAAAGCAGAGCTTCAGATACGCTACTCAACACACTGAAAGGATGTGGGGTTCTTTTTAGGGGGAAAGGGAGCTGTATACTATGTCTGTTTAAGGAATAATCTACAACTGATTAGTGTGATTATGAACACATTATTTACAATTTCAAGCTTTTCCCTTTTTTTGTGTATATTAATATAATCTATGTTATAAACCATAACAGTATAACTTTGCAAACCTCTTATTCAACTAAAGTATGAAAAAGTTTCATTTTCATATACCTCTGGTAACCTTTGCCTTCTCAACTATATGATAAATCACCATATTGTTTGCAAAAGCCAACTTTCCTCATTTAAGAAATGAATAATAAGCTTAAGCGTGCTACAGGATCAACCTTGTCATGCCAATATATCCTCACTCACTTTTTGCTGTAGGCATAGTGCTACATTTTCCACTCTGTAATGTAGTCATGCTGAATTGTATAATCCAAAATTAAACAATCTATACTACAAAACCACATCAAAGTATCACAAAGGAGTTAATTAGCTCCACAAAAAGATTGCAGGCATATTTTCCACTACCTCAAGTCCATTTAGCTAATTGCTCTGAAATATTTTGCTCATACTAAAGGGAGAATGTAAGATTAATTTTAAGTTAAATCATTTGCTTATCCGAACACATTTTTCTTCTGACCTTGGCAAAAACCTGATGCTTCAGGAACTGTGAATAATTTGAATAGTGACTGGGTGTGTTGCACCAGAGTCTTCTGGTATATAAGTGTATTGGGTTTACATGGTAAAGGTTTGGTAGCAGGGGGGCCACAGGGGTGGCCTCTGTGAGAAGATTCCAGAAGTTGCCCCATGTCAGGTAAGAGCCAGCTCCAGCCAGCTCCAAAAGGGACCTGCTGCTGGCCAGAGCTGAGCTAGTGAGTGATGTTGTTTGTGCCTCTATGAGAGCAGATTTATGAAATGAAAAAACTGCTGCTCAACAGCAGCTGGGAGAGAGAGGAGTGAGGAACAACCCTGCAGACACCAAGGGCAGTGAAGAAGGAGGGCAGGAGGTGCTCCAGGCACTGAAGCAGAAGTTCTGCTGCGGCCCATGGAGAGGACAATGGTGGAGCAGTCTGTCCCCCTGCAACCTGTGGAGGAGCCCACGGTGGAGCAGGTGGATGTGACCTGAAGGAGGCTGCAGCCCATGGAGAGCCCCTGCAGGAGCAGACTCCAGGTCAGACCTGTAGCCCGTGGAGAGGAGCCCACGCAGGAGCAGGTGATCCGGTGGGAGCTGCCACCCGTGGGGGACCCATGCTGGAGCAGTTTGCTCCTGAAGGATGGACCCCGTGGTACGGACCCATATTGGAGCAGCTCTTGAAGAGCGGCAGCCTGTGGGAAGCCCACGCAGGACCCGTTCGGGAAGGACGGCATCCTGTGGGAGGGACCCCACACTGGAGCAGGGGCAGAGTGACCACGAAGGAGCGGCAGAGACGAAGCGATATGGGCTGACTGCAGCCCCCATTCCCCATTCCCCTGCACCGCTCGGGGGGAGGAGGTAGAAGAGGGTGGCTGGGGGGAAGGTGTTTTTAGTTTGCTTTTAGTTTCTCAGTGCTCTAGTCTGCTAGTGGTAGCAATGAATTATATTAATCTCCCTATGTTGAGTCTGTTTTGCCTGTGACAGTAACTGGTGAGCAACCTTCTTGTCCTTATCTCAACCCTTGAGCCCTTGTCTATCGTATTTTCTCCCCCTCATATTTTGAGGAGGGGGAGTGAGAGAGCTGTTGTGGTGGAGTCCTGCTGCTCAGCTGGGTAAAATCACCACAATAATACACAGCTAGAAGCAAGAAAATGGATTGCTAGTACCTTTCATAAATAAGTACTAATGTCAATAACATCAATAACTCATAGCTAGTTCTATTCGTACATTGATTTGAAGTAAACATTCAGTCCTGTAGGTTGCAGAAAACACATAATCCTTTTAATGTTCTTCCACTTTATGAGGTACCTATAATTTTAAACAATACTGTATAAAAATCTTCTTATTCACTTACTCATAGTATTTGAGAATATAAAATCTTTCCAAACTCTTTGCTAAGTGTTACCTTTAATTAGGTTCTTGATAACTAAATCAAATAAAAAGACACTGTAATTAATCTCAAGTAAGAAGAAGATGACATTATTAATCTGAGCTAAATATCAGCTCCAAGTTACTGTCTTCAGTATTTTTAACTATTGACAAAATGCAAACATTCCCACTGCACACTTCCAGCAGTTGCAGTTTGGATGCTCCTCTTCACAAAAAAGAAAACATTTAACTTTCAGTTTACTAGTGTTGTGAAAAATGTGCCACTACAACAAAATTTTTATCAGCAGTGTCAAAGCATAAAACATAAAACAATTCAAACACCAACAATATAAAAACTTAAACAAATGAGCTTATGAAGCCATTTAAATTGATAGAACTTTGTGTTTATATTCTGTACTAGGTAACAGTTTTGGCTGGAAAACATACAGCAAGGTAAGACTTTTCAGAATTGTTTAGAAATTGAAAGCTTAAAGTTTCAGAAGTACCCGTACACATTAGGCAACCTAGTTCCATCCCTTCCACTCTGACTAGGTTCTTTCGGAGAATCACTTTGATCCATTTTCAGGCATCTAACTTCCTTTGAAAATATGACTGAGATGTAAAAGTCTCTGTCACTGACCTCTGAGTATATTTGCTCATGTTTACTGGAACCTCTATTCTAAGGGCATAAGCACTTATGTAAGTTCCGTTGCTGAATAGTTTTTTTCTTTTTTTTTTTTTCCTCTGTAAAATAGAAATATAGGTATTTGTATGGATCAGATATGTTAATGTAGCATTTACTTTATTTCTAAATACAAAATTTAAAAATCCACACTTTTTTTGCATTATTCAAGGTTCTTGGATTAGAACTTTATAAAAATATTAAATACAGTTTGACAAATAAGAATGTCTGCATATATTACAATAGTCCCATCTCATCACTGAAATGGGCTCCAGAAGGCTGAAAAAAACCTGCTGCACCCTGAAATCTTAAATTAGTATTTATCTCATTTACCTTACTTATTTATATTTGAAGACAGACCATTCTCCCAGGAAAAAAAATTAAGTGGAATTCATTAAAAAAAAAAGCAATATTAAGAGTTTAAATAATATAGTGTTCTGTAGAGGTCTATTGTTTACCTTTTACCATCTTCTACCTTTTCATGTCTTTGCAACCTTGCTCAAAATGCAGACAAGGGGAAAACAAAAGAAATACTGATCTAAGGTTGCTATAGATATTCATTTACTTTTAAACTAACATTTCCCTTTAAGAACTCATTCATGCAATTCTGTAAAGCAGAAGAGAAAATTGTAAATATTTAGGGAAGTGTATCTTATGACATTTCTTACTTTTAAGTTTAGATAAAGTATACAAGGGAGGTATCTCTAGAGGCCAAAGACACTCAATACAAAGCTAAAGAGAACAAATAAACAACAACAAAAAAAGAAATACAGACTCTATCTCACCTGCTGCTGGTTAGTGCACAGTAACTCAGCCTAGATAAGCATATAAATGGACTCCCTGCTGTTTATGCCTAGCCATTTTTTACACGGAAATGTTATATCAGCATAAATGTTACTGTGTTCCATTTCGGTTGTATTTTAGTGCCATGTTCATTCTGTTTCATTTACAAGACCTGCTGATGTCACATGGAAAACTGAAAGACAATCTATTTAGAGAAAACAATGTAATAAAGCATATTTGCTGTTTCACTTTTCTACTTGCCGTATTCCTTGTTACAGCTGTACAAAAATAGTTTCTTTGTTCTCTGAAGTTCGTTTTCTTTTACTGCTTGTGATTTTAGCTGAGGTCATATTTTTAAATTTGCCATATCAAAACTGCTTATTGCCTTGCTACTACACAACCCAAACAGGATTTTTCTATAGCAAGAGCTGTGATGAATGGGAGGTCATCTGTGTGGAAGGAAAGCAGAAGACACTGAGCCATGCACTTGTACTCCACTCCATGAGCCACCTGAACTGCCATCCTGAGCCTTCCTTCAGATCCTACTGCATTAGCTTTTTTTCTGGATCAAATTCAGTAACTCTGGCTTCTGAGCTGCAGCAGGGACATTGTGTATTCTCAGAGCTTTGCTGTGGGTTCTGGCATCAGAAGAAGGAAGCTTGAGAGGTCTTACAGCATTGCACAATATTTCTGCCTTCTCAGTTGAAGTCCCAGGCCATGGGCTGAGCCCTGCCAGGTAATAATGAAGCTTGTCTTCAGGCTTGATGTGGGAAGTATCCCTCAGCCTCCTCAGTGGCATTGGGTTGACATATGTCAGCAGTGTTACCCATGCCTTGTATAATAGTCTTTCCCAATTCCATTGGAAATATTTTGTTTTATAGATTGTAGGAGCCCTTTTTTTTCTTTTCATAGACAATCCCACTGCCTAGTTAATAATCACTCTGGCATCAGTCCTTAGACTTCTGTTTTCTCCTTCCCTGTGGGTCCCAAAAATCTTGGCTGCAGCTTTTAACAGTCATTTGTTACAGACCTTTATGTTCATGACCAAGCATTTTGTACTATTAAAATTTCATTTAATTTATTTCAGTCTAACACTTGTTTCCTGAGGTCATCTATTTTGTGCATTATCTGCCAAATTCATTAGCACACTGCTTGTTTTTATGCCAAGCCCGTAAATGAGTCTATTAAATTAGTTGCATGCTGTGAATAACCCTCCTGGAACTCCAAAAAAGCCCTTCTTCTAGTCCAGTAACTCTCCTTTCTTTTTTTATTTCATAAGGTCTGTACCAATACCTGTCTAACCCTAACCCTTAGCTGACTAATAACATCTCATAGCACCATATTAAATATTTTACTGAAGTCTAGATGCATTTGCTCTACTACATTTCATCTGTCTGAAGAAATGCATCATATATCAAATAACAATAAGTTAGCACAAGTAAGTGCATTTATCCTTGATGAAGCTATGTTCAGTGTCAGCGCACTATCAGCTTAGTTCCATGTTTTGAGGACTTTTTTTTTCCTTTAAGTTGAAAAGATACTCTACTTAAATTTAGCAAAACAGAATTTAGACCTGTAGTGCAAGGTAATATTTTAGGTTCCTCATAATCAGTGGGAAGACATAAGCATATGTGAAGAGGAAAATACTACATACATATGATTGCATACCTGTATATATAAACAGAGATATTTAGAATTAAATTAGATACTTATTTTTCTCTCTTGAATGAACTGGAAGCCATGCTTTTAGATAGCTGGATAAGCCTAGAGTTAGGTGAAGAGACTCTCACCCTAAATTTCTGAGGAGATCAAAATATTTGCAAAATATTGGTAAATTTGCTAAGTTCCATCTACAATTTTTTCTCTCCATTCTGACAATTCATTAAAAAATTCTTGCCATTGAACTTAAATATTAAGATTCCAACTGTCTCAGCATTTGGGTTGATGAAAATTGTGTTCTTCTGATTTGAGGATATCAAACTCAGCATATTTGTTTTTCTAACTCAGATTGAGACTTTTCCTTGTATATATTAATCAACTTTTATTCCCATATTCTGTATCGCTATCCTAATTGAAAGCAAATTTTCATTTAGCTTTGGTTGTACTTAGATCTTCTCTAAGTTCTGCTCAGTCCTCACTGAATATCTATCTATTGTCTTCTCCTTTCTGTTATTTCTTTCAGAGACCCAAAGATCTTATTGCTGCACCACTGTGGAGGCTAAGCTTTGTAGATGTTAAAAGAAAATGTGTATTATATAGGTATGTCAAGTGTGACTTCAGGAAATAAAAAAAGAAAAAATAGATTTTATTTTGCTTTGAGGAAGACATACTAGGCATATTAAAAAAAGAAATGCCTACTGACTTTAAAGGGGATGACTTAATGGACCCTAAGAGAAAAAGCATCAGTGCAGCCAAAAGACATGTACTCTACCTTTTCCTCAAAGCACGTCTGGGCAAATAAAGTAAAACCTTAATCTCCCAGTTCCAGTCTCCCAATCTCCGATAAGGTACAATGGAAGTACTTGACTAAGAACAGTAGCTGATCTGACAGCTTTTTCATTTCATAGGCTTTTGCTGCTACATTTTAGCATGCCTGCTGCAGACATTTTTTTCCTGAAAGCTGGTTGAGAGTGCCAATTCTAAGGATACTACTTTGAAAATAACAGAAAAAAAAAATCTGCTTCTGTATGTATAAACATAACTATATCCTTATGTCAATGTTATTTTTTGTGCTTTTCGATGTCAAATTGGACAGCAGTGACACAAAACCTATAACATGAAGTAAAATGAATTCCAGATGGATTGCCTCAGTTTGTTATTTCAGTAGCATTCAGAACAATTTTAATTTATTTTTACTAAAAAGTGTAGCTTTAAAAGATATCTTTGACGGTGTAGCTCAAAGGTATAAATAGATAAATATATACTTGTTCTTTACAATGCAGATCATGAAGTCCTTAAATATCAGTAACAGTAACAACTGGTCAGATGTTCCAGTATATAAGATTTGGAAGCTTTAGTTTTTCATCAAAACTGTTCTGTAATTTAAAAAATGTGTATATATGTCTATTTATAAAATAAGGACACATACCTAAAAATCAGCCCTCAATTTTCCTTATTTTGAATAAGACATCCTTATCTATCATTAAGCTTTGATTATGAGGCTTCAGTGGAATCAGTGTGAGCTGTTTTTACGAGGCAGGGTGCAATTCAAGTGGCTTAGAAGGTAAATCAGTGAAGATGGAGACGGCTTGTGCAACAAACTGAGCACTGAGCAAACATGCATTTGGTCCTAGCCTTATGGTTAGTTCACTGGTCTGGAAGAGTGTCTCTAATGTTCTGGTTCCTGCTTCCTAGGACAAGTTTGTTTTTTTTTTTTTTAAATCCAAGATTTCATGTACTTTTCAAGGTAAAAGGTCTAAGATCCAGAGACATTTATTAATGAATTGAGTACACTAATCACTGCTTTATTATTTGGAATTTAAATGAATTACAGGGTCTTAAACTTAGGTATGATTTAAAGAGACTGGATCTCATCCTAAAAAGTGAGAAGAAACAGCAAGAATGGCTTAATATTACTGTTTGACTTGCTATGTCAATTGCGATTTCTTTTTCATCAGAAGAAAAGACAAGGAAGACAGGTTGAATATTAGATAGAATTAGGTTGTTCCTATAGATTAGAAACTGGATTATTTCACACATGACCTAAAACAGAAGATTGGTTGTTTAATGATAAAACTCAACAACTCAGTTACTAGGACAAATCAGGTTCTTTAGGTTAAACTTGGCATGTTTAACTGGCTGAAGATCATGTTCAACACTAATATTGGATTGAATTTGCAAGGAAGCTCAAGGGAAAAAAAAGAAGGAAAAGCATTTTTTTCTGACAACTTCTCTTTAGTAGCCTGAATATTGTAGATCAATACAACCTTTCAGATCCTGGTTGTTTTTTATCATTTCCTTCTTACCATCCTCAATAATTTTCTAAATCATGTGGATTTAGACTCATTCCACCCCTATTGAGAAATGATCAGAGGCACACAAGCTACTGAACTACATATTCAGTAACTAAATTCCATAAGTAGATAATGGAGAGAAATAAGCACCTCCAAAGAGTGATTTAGCCTACTCGGCATTACCCTCTCTAATGACCCACCCTTGTGCACTGACTGCATGAGCAGCTTAGTAAGACCATAATATTAATTCAAGCATTACAGGTACCTGAATCCATATAAGATGAACATGTGCTCTGACTCCTACTATGGATGCAGAGACAGATGTGTTTATGATGTTATATGAGTTGTTGTTTCCATATTGCTTGATTTACAAACATTTTTTATTATTGGTGGAGAATGTGCTACTTTGATAGTCTTTGAGCCAGGAAAGTTATTTTCAGTCATAATGTCAGTACATTGTGTATGGTGGCAGCATGTGTAGTGGGTAGTGGCAGTAAATATTTTCCTGCCTTTGCTAGTTATTTGTCTTAGCTCTGAACTGCAAGGAACCACCCACTCAGCTGCAAGAATAGTTCAGTCCCTATGCCATTCAATCTTCACTGCAGACTCTGGGACCACCAGGACGGTCCAAATATCTGAGCTCCAGATTGTCTACACAGTTTGCCAGTTACTACTTACTTGCTAGCCAAATAATTGCATGCTTCATGTCTTGTACTTATAAAGTCATTCAATCCTATTTATTTCATTTAAAAACAACAACAACTAAAAAACCCCAAAACTTAGTACTTAACATTCATTAGAATATTATTAGAATATATGTCAATCAGTCAAGACTATTTTGGTTTTAAGCCAAGGGAAATTACAGATACCCATTATTTCTATTAATTGCAACTAAAGTACTTTTCAAAACCTCACTAAGTGCCAAGGAAATTGTCATCAGAAATTGCTGTGGTAACTCAAGTTTTGTTGCAATTGCAATTCACTTGCAATTTCAACTGTTTTCAGTCAGGTATGTTAAAAACTGCTAGGGTTGCTGTTAAGGCTTCCTGGGCAGCAAGCATTTGGCAATAGTTGCAAAGCCAAAGAAGTCAAGAGACTGGGCTCTGCTTTCACTTTCACATTTATAGAATCCTTTCACTCTTAACATTTCTCAAGTACGATCTCAGGACCACATTTAGAGGACAAGCTAATGACTTCGTCCTTGTATCGCTGTCTGGAAAAAAATTAAACTTAGAAACATCTTTTTATCCCTAAAGATTCAGACAAATGCCTAACACCTTACAAAATCTGACATTAAAGGAGGGACATCCAATTTCAGAAGTCTGATATGTCAGTGTCTAATATATGATCAAGTTGTCTAATCTCTCTACAACAAAGTGACTAGTTCTAGAGACATGGCTGTTCACCTCATCCTTATACATATGTCCAAAATTATTGAGATGAATTGCACTCTAGAAGTGCTTATTTCTCTTCACTGGTTATAAAAGATTCCCATATAACAAGCTGAGGTGTAATTGTCGGTGCAAGAATTTGGTAGTCCTATTTACAAGCATGTTACTGATATGATAGATTTCATTACTCCCATCCACCCGCTTGCAGTTTCAACCTTAAAAACTGACTTTTAAAGACTCTTTTTCTAACAGCGTTGGTCCATCTGTCTTTAATATCTTTGGGTTTCAGAATCTGCTCAAAACCCACTTATAGAATCATTGTTATCTTGGTACACAAACTACCTTTTTTTGTTTGTTTGTTTTGTTTTGTTTTGTTGTTGTTGGGTTTCTTATTTTTTTCCTAGGGAGTGTCGGTTAACACAGCACACTGTTTTTTCCCTCTAGTCCTCTCAGATTATACACCAACCTATAAAAAAAGCTATATATTATCTGAAATATTTCAAGCATGGTCCTGTGATTCTATGACAAGAAAACAAAACTATGCTGTATTGCTAAATATAGATTAAAAATAAAGTTTTACCTAAATCTCCATTATGACATATCGATAGTTAAGCTGTAGTACTCCTCCTGTGCACTACTGAAAGCAAAGCTTCCAGATCCCTTTAGTGCCTCTGTCAAAGTATTTGGCAAAATATCTGTGTCTAAGAATAATGTTTTTGCTTTCATGTTTTCCTGGAAGTTATCTTAGGTTTAAGAGGTTATCAGTGGGTCAAAAGATCTGAAAACATGGAGATTGAAATAAAATAATAAATATCAATCTTCTGGAACTAGAACCAAAGCTTTAGGAGGCAAAATTTAACATTCATGCTTTTGGTCTTCAGTTCTCTTTCAAGTTTTTTTATCCAAGAAAATAATACAAAGAGGGACAGCCTCCTGTTTAAAGCTGGGCTGAAAGCTTTTGTGTTCAGTACTTCTTAGCTCTTACTCTGATTATAGGATAATTTTTCAAGGAAGTATTTGAAAGGCCACTACAGATGGTGTTCTACAAAGTGTGTTTCAAAATTCCCGTGATACTTCAGAATAAGAATACATTAGTGAACATTACTAACATGTCCAGTAATTTATATTTACAATTACGTTTTTTGTAACATAATAAAGAAATCTGTATACCATTTTCCCCTGACAAATCCCAGAAGGAAAAAATAAAAATTAACAGGATGTTTCATCCTCCTTTTCCTTCTTCTCCTTAGGATACTGCAAATTAATTTTTATAACCTATAACAAACCGATGTTTAATATAATAAGTGTCCAGAAGATCAGTCAATCAACAAAACACTCTTCTTACTTGTTACACTTTTCATGTCTTTCCCTTACTCAATTGCTTATTGTAACCACTGTATCTGAATTGCAGGATGTATTGGTTTCTGGGAGCTCCTGGTTTCAGGTCTTTGCCTTGGCTATACTTTGACCTCATGTGGGGGCAGGGATGCACATTCTGGTTGCCTGGGAGAAAGCCTGGTTACACAGGACAA
>VXAL01009479.1:9001-32094 GCA_013399475.1 Chauna torquata | reverse complement strand
CTTTCTTCCTTTCTTCCTTTCTTCCTTTCTTCCTTTCTTCCTTTCTTCCTTTCTTTCTTTCTTTTCTATATTTTTAAATGATATGAAATGCACAAGTCGAAGTCTTTTGGCAATAGTAGTGTTGCAGATGGTGTAAATCTGAAAAAAGCTTTATCTTAAGTATTTTAAAAAACAACATCTATGACTTACTATCAGAAGCGCTTCAAAGTCTTCTTGTCCATTGCTGAAGCAGATCCTGACTCTTCTGTGATTTGACAGAGAACATTATCTAACAAATAGGTCATTAATTGCTGTTGAAAATCAATTTACTGAAATAATGGCTTAAAAGTATTGCTGAACGGTTTGACATGAAGGATATATATGAGTGAAGATAAAATGCTTTAATTTCAGCTGCAGTTTATAAGTTATGTCTGGGCTGCCAATCACATCTAACTGTCAGGGCACTTCTTCCAGTGGTCGGAAATCCTGTCAGCATTTTCACAAGTGGAAAGTAATTGAATTAACTGCAAAACGCTAACATTATCCCTTTTCATGTGCACTGAAAAGAAAAAGAATTACGCATCTTAGAAATACTGAAATGTTTTAAGACAGAAGCAATTAAGGGTCACAACAGCAGACTGACCCCCATTAGGTTCTAAATTGCCTGAGACTCTGTGCTGCATTATGTGCAGGAGCTAAAAATACAGGCATTAACTTGCAATAGAGAAAAAGCAGCAGGGACCTTCTCTATGTCTTAGAGAAGTCAAAAAGTTCTGTAATTGACTAGAAGAGGACTAAGAACTGCTCCTCAGCACATAATATATATGGTGTGTATATATAGACACTATCATCATATTCAATATAGTAAACATTACAGCCCAATATTTAAGTAAAAATAATCTTAGCAGGCTCGTTGGAAGTTGTGTTAGTCATAATGAGCTAAGAAAAGGCAGATGGAAAGATGCTGAATTTCCAAAGGGACATTCAGCTGTTTCCTCAGTGTGATAAAGAAGGTACTTTTATATTTTTGTCCTTTTATAAAGGCAATAGTAAAATCTTTTACTTCGTCAAGTCCATCCCCTCAGAGGACAACAGTTCATTAACTCAGTACATAGTACAACTATAACACTGTATCTGAAGGCATTCAGTTGTGCTTTCACTGAGAATGAAACTAATGACTGAGTTAACATTAAGAATTTTTCCTTCTCTTTTTTTTTTTTTCATTTTCCAATTATTAGTATACCATGACCCTACCACTACAGCAAAAACAGCTATGCAGAAAACCATCAAAATAGACAAACAAGATAGTTTTACCCAGGAGACAGCTTTGTGCTGTTATGGACTGAAATTATGAACTTCGTTTATCAGTTTTCAAAGCATGTCAGAATCCTTTGGGACAAAATAGAATTAAGACTACAACTTCTCATTGCCATAATAAAAACGTAAATAAGTGTATCCATTGTATTCATATCTCACTCTTCTTTATAACACTTACAATAGATTAAAAATAATTGAACTAAAATACTTTCTGCATCTGTCTTCATCTAACATAAGTGAAGGTTTTGTTCATAAATTTATAGGAAGAAAACATTTTCTTACTGAAATTAATAGAAATTAGGCCTTGGATTCACTTGGCCACAATTTCACCTGCAAGTGAAGGCCAAAAAGGATTGTTATGACTATTTAGTCTGACCTCTTTCATTACACAGGGCATAAAATTTAATTAAGTAATTTCTGCATCAAGCCTATTAACTTCTTGATGAGCTCAAGTACATGATTTAGAAAGACTTTCAGCTATAGCGGCTCCATCACTTTGGCTAGAAAATTCTCCCAATAATTAATTATGCTAATTATTTTTCAAAAAAGTGTCTACATCATTTCCCATCCAAATCTGTCTTTGTCCACTATATTACTAGTGTCTAAAAAAGACATATTACTTAATGCTGGCATTTTTGGAAGTGCTTCATATGAACTCAAAGAAATACTGTTTTTTTTTTTTTTAAAGAAAAAAAAACCTTTACATGATCATTCAGGCATGGTGACGGGCAAAAGGCCATTAGATATTTTCCTAATTAACACAATTTAGTCACAGTTGAAGACATACAAGCTCTCTGAAGCAAATATGATAAAAACAGGCTAAAAGCAAATTAAACAAGTGAGCCAAACTAATATTTACGGTGTAAGACAAGTGGTGTACGTCAAATAAAGTGAGAGAGGCAAAAGAACCAGGATGGTTCTTTTCAAGAAAAGAAAGAAAGAAGAAAAACCCATAGCTTTTTAAGAAAAAAGAACCATACAACATAAATGCAGTTTTGCTGCACTGACCAAACACAATTTAGACTTGGATGTCTGTAAAGTATAAAGTGTAGGATAAATAGGAGAAATATTACCATGACTGATTTCTACTGTGTGCTGATTAATTATATCCAAAGGAGAACATGGATTAAAGTTTTATATACCTTCAAAATCAATGTTTCAGACAATGAACCAAATGTCTATGTCCCTTGAGAGACGGTACAATTCATAAAGACTGGCAAACAGTTTGCTCATTTAAACTGCCAGATATGTTGAGTTTGTAAAATATTGAGCAAGGATTTTGATTCAGTGCTTTCAGCTCAAGCCTGGTTGATAAAAGATATGTCTACATATGGAAAGAGGGAAAACAGAGGAAACCAGATGCTGAGAAAAATGAAAATAAAATTCATCCTATGTCTCACTGAAGCCAAGACAAGTGTTTCTTGACAGCAAAACTGTGAAGTGACCTAAGTACACTCAGCAAAGTCTAAAGAGATCTGATATTTCTAATTATAATCTCTTTTTCATCATAAATTGGGGGGTTAGATTTCTTTCACATATTTCAGGCAATTTGTCCTTGTCACCTGCTCTTATTTTTCTAAAAAAATGAACTCCTAATAGAACTTTCAGAGAGGAGAGATATGAAGGTTTTGTTTGCAAGTTTATAATCAGGAGCATATGAACTCTGCAACGGGGATAAAGTTACACATACTAACCTCTTGCCTCATTCACCAAGATCTGAAGTTTGGCCCATGATATAAAGTCTCAACATGAATGACCTTGGGTACCATAATTAAAATTCCTTGAAACAAAGGTTTTTAAAAGATTTAATAGTTTGCAGCACTGGCATGTGTAGCCCATGCTTACTGGGACACCCTGATTCATGCAAACTGACTACAGCTGATGTCTGACTACAGGAAAACATGGGGATGAGATGAAGAGATTATGTCAAGATTTGCTAAGAAATAACTCCCGATGCCTTTTCTCCCATTAGTGTCAGTGAGGGCCAGCTTCTTTCTTACACCAAAAGAAAAAATATATGCAATTAAAATTTGCTTTCCTTTACACCTTGAAGGTTGATGTAAGTTGATTGTGCAGTAATGTAAATGAAAAATGTAAACTTGACTATTTTGAATTAGTAAATCATAATACAATGCAACTTTAGAAACTGGCCCTAAATATATGGGATTACATCTCTTCCAGTTTCAGGCAGGGTGGAAAGGCTTATTTGAAAACATTTTCATGTGTATGTATACGACAAACAAAAATGTCTTTCTATTTGCTTAAGAAGCCGACTGCTAAACTCAACAGAACTTAGACTGTGAAAGCATGTATTATCTTTTCTCTTTTCCCAAGAGAGGAATTTTCTCCCTTAAAGGGGTATGGCCAGTCAAACAGTGAAGCTGGCTGAAACCTCAGTGCTGGGGAATAGAAATATGTTTTAAAGGAAAACTTCATAACAGGAATGCAAATTTCTTGCTGTGAAGTTCTGATATTTAAAGATATGGGAAACATATATACTATAAATAATGAACATAAAGAAATAATTGATTTTGGATTTCCATTCCATGAGTAAATAAGAAATTTGCCACATTAACTGCTTCTTTTTTTTGATGATATGAATGATAAAAAAATACATTTATAAAAAACTTGATAGAAAAGGTAACTAAATACCAAACTCCTACTGTGCAGTAATTAGTGAATGAAAAACTCTGTGAGACATGCATAGGATAATAACCCTGAGAAAATACAGTACACTGCTAACCCACAGCACAGGAACAATTACTGAAAGAGTTTTTATGAAAGATGTGTATTTAAACAAGAATGAAAATTCATAAACCAAGAGTGTGGAGATATGTGCGCTTGTGTGCATATATGTATATCCATATATATAGAGACACATATATATGTAAAGACACATAAAAGAAGTGTGTATATACATACTCATACATGCTGTGCTGCATCAGTATACATATAAGCACACAAACAGAAATATGCACACTATTATCTTCATCTTAACGTATCATAAGGATATGAGATTACAGGAAAAATAAGCTGCCAACTATTTCACCTTTATCTTATGGAAAGGTTTTGTTGTTGTTGTTGTTGTTGTTTTTTAATGTACACCTGGAACCCACCATATCACTTGGTGCTGGCAAAGTTCTCACTGAATTTAAAGAGCCCCAAATTATTACCTAACACTGGATTGTTCCACAAGGACACACTTCCTCCTATTTTACTAGAAACACTTGAACTAAAGCTTTAGGGGCTTTTATAAAGATTCTTCCAGTTAATCACTGAAGCTTTAATGCTTGGAAGTCTGCTAGTCCCAGTCCTTAGTTGCGCTATTCAGACTGATTATAACAAGACAGAGCTAAGTTTGCTAAACTGCCTTTCCCCTATCTCAATATAAAAGCAACAAATCAGGTGCAAAAAAAAAAAAAAAGAACAAGCTGTTTTTCAGATTATGGGAATAAAGAATTGGAATGGGGATGCAAAAGCTGTTCCATGTTTTGCTTCTTTTACCAGGGCAGCTATTCAGTAAGGCAAAACAGAGAAGGGTTTTCACTGATCTTTTGTAGGTATATACTCTAGTTCATATGAGTCCCTTTATTAAGGACACTAGTTAAGCCATCCTAAGGAGGAATGGGTTAATATTTGAGCTGAAGGGATTTATCAGGAGCAACTATGGGATCCAATTGTATTTCCTATGTAGATGTGTTCACAGAAAGGTTAACTTAACGTTTTAGTTCTGTTAGAACATTTGAACACGAATGCATTTCAGCATACCCTGAAATATGGGGACACTTGAAAGTCTCCTCTAGAGTAGAACGAAGCTGTAGAAGAAAGTATTCATGCTCCTAGGAAACAGCAAGCTGCACTTTCATTAAATGGATGTTCAAAACTGAATTTCAATTTGCAGATGTCCATCAGTGAGGCTGTAAATGTTCTAGAGTAAGAAATATGTGTACAGTTGTTCTCACTGTGATACTCATAATGAACACAATAGAAGGAATGAAGCCAAATCATAGAATCATAGAATGCTTTGGGTTAAAAGGGATGTTAAAAAGCCTCCAGTTCCAACCCCCTGCCGTGGCCAGGGACACCTTCCACTAGACCAGGTTGCCCAAAGCCCCATCCAACCTGGCCTTGAACACTTCCAAGGATGGGGCATCCACAACTTCTCTGGGCATCCCGTTTCAGTGTCTCATCACCCTCACAGTAAAGAATTTCTTCCTTATATCTAATCTGAACCTACCTTCTTTCAGTTTAAAGCCATTAGCCCTTGTCCTGTCACTACACTCCCTGATAAAGAGTCCCTCTCCAGCTTTCCTGTAGGCCCCCTTTAGGTACTGGAAGGCCTGTGTAAGGCCTCCCCAGAGCCTTCTCTTCTCCAGGCTGAACATCCCCAACTCTCTCAGCCTGTCCTCACAGCAGAGGTGCTCCAGCCCTCTGATTATCCTCGTGGACCTCCTGTGGACCCGCCTCAACAGGTCCATGTCTTTCCTGCGCTGGGGACCCCAGAGCTCAATGCAGCACTCCATCATGATCTCAGCTGATGACTTTATTAGAGTCACTCCAGATGCTCTCAATTCAATGTGAAAGCACACAAACACACAAACATCATTAGGAATTCACTCTTTGCCAACCCATACTTCTAAATTCAAGGTTCAGTTTTGCTGTTGAGCTAGGCTATGGCTTTGCATTCACTCCGAGTGGGAGGCTGCGTGTAACTTCTGGGTAGCTCAGGGAAACACAGTGACTCACAGACATCGCTTTGAGTCATAATTCCTCCTTTGCTTCCTCCTTGCTCCCACAGGGTTTTCATTTACTTACAGTCTCTTCCAGAA
Source organism: Chauna torquata (assembly GCA_013399475.1). Lineage (NCBI taxonomy): Eukaryota > Metazoa > Chordata > Aves > Anseriformes > Anhimidae > Chauna > Chauna torquata. Next base: position 25,969 of record VXAL01009479.1, on the reverse strand, counting down.
ATAAATTACTGTACCAACTCCATGCTGGCTCAGCTACTTTGGCCAGCAAGTGGAGGAGGACCTGAGCCAAGAGAGCACTGACTCCCTGTCTGAGCCTTGTCTTCTGGGCTGTGCAGGTGGTGGAGCCAGCCCAGGTCTCCAGGCAGCCCTGCAGGACTGGGAAGCTCATGAAGAAATACAAAGCAGTTGTGGACTGTCCTGGTTTTACCCTTTTGTCAGGGTATTTAGTGCTGTTCTTAATATAACCATTCTCATTAAGGTCTGAGATAAAGAAAGCCCAGAAGAAATGCTAAAATGCACGTGACTTTCAGTGATTCAGGAAGTAAAAACATTACTGGTATGTAAATAAACATATGTAACTAGCTACTGGCAGCAGATCTCCTAGGGACTGACCCTACCTATTAGAGATCCAGAGCAAAGAAAAATTTAAAGTGTCCAGATATTGTTTTATTTGATGTATTTATCTATTGTTGTTTTTTTCTCATTTGTAAGCAAAAGCATTTTCTTTTCCAGAACAGGCCTGTGAAAGCTGGGAAGTTTTCATAGCAATTAAAATTGAACTTCTGAATTACCAGATCCCCAGTCTGAATCAGTTAGCAGATAAGTAGGATCTGCCTCTCCCAGACTCATATTTTCACAGCAAATGCTCATTTTTAAGGGCTACGAGAATAATCCACTAGAAATAATTAATACTATGTTAACATTCTTGTTTATATCACATATGTCTAGTCCACATTAGAAAGAGAACTCCTGCTCAGAATTTAAAATAGGAATTGATGGGAAAAGTAAGGCAGGAATGCAGCAATCTCAGAGAAAGCTAAACGGAGTGCTACAGTATGGATTATACATGCAGTTTTTACTAGCTGTGTAATAAAATTCAACAATGACAATAACAGTTAAATCAACAGTTAGAAATTTATTTTGAAATGTTCAAAGTTGGTATGCAGACAGTTACTAAATAGGTAGACTTCCACTTGTATCCTCTTTTTAATGACTCTGAAACATTTTTATAAAAGTGATAACTGCAGTGGAAGAAGAGGTGAGAGTCCCCAGTACAACATCAGAAGTACCCACTGGAGATGTAAGATAAAATGTTGGATTGCCATTAGCCAAAGAATAAAGCTGAGTTCAGACCTCGACTATACAGACTGAAACTCCCACCTCCTAAATTAAGTGGGAATGAAGATATGTCAAAAGAAGAAAAGTGAGACCTGTTCTCTTATTTGAAAAGTAGATGATTACATTTAAAAAATAAAAAGGTTCGTAGTCTTGTCTTGAAGATGTCTGAAGCCATCAGTTTGTTACCTGAGGACTAGGATTAAAATGTTGGACTTTTTTCTATTGACTAGCACAGTGCAAATCCTTAGTTTGTTTCTGACTTTAAATAGTATGCTTGGCAGCGTGCCAGTTGTTTTGTGTCTATTGAAGTATGTAACTTACACAAGAAGAAGGAGACTGTGAGCTAACATTGGACCTTGGTCTTCATTGCAGAGAACAAGATTCTCAGTTAAGAGGTGGAGCACCTGAATTTGTACTGAATCAGCTAATATTTTGAGGGTTTTTTTGTTGTTGTTATTTGTTTGTTTGTTTTTTCCTGGTTCACTGTCTCACATTGGAGGTAGCATTTTCCATTATCTATTACAGTTTTGTTCTATTTAGTTTATAAGAGAAGTGGAATTTAACTTCTTCTGTTGTTCTCATATTGTCTCATATTTGTCCAAATACTTTATAAACCCAAGCTTCTCCTAGTTGCTGGCCCTGATGAGGCATTTGTTCGTGAAAGAGAGAATATAATAAAACAAAAAATTCATCCTATACTTACTTACTAAAGAATATTTCCACTTTCTTTTATTACATTTTTTCTAGTTGTTTTCTAAGATTATTTCCATTAAGATCATATTTTCCACTGTTCATCTCTCCCCAACTGTAAATTCTTTATTATGCGAAGATGATGGTGAGGAAAGCTAAACAAACAAACAAATAAAAATCAACAAATGGAATATAACCCCCCCAAATAGTTTCCATGCCCATTTGTATGTAAAACTGTTGATGAAATAACTTGCTAAGAAAAGATTATGTGCTTTGTTTTTGAATAACTTTTTGAGACTTAAAAAGCAAATTAAATCTGAAGACCTTCAACTGAATAGTTTTTAAATTACAGCTCTTGGAACTGGGCAGAGACACCATAAAATGTCTCTCTCCAATATTTTTAATACATTTGCTAAAGATGCCTTTGCTGGCAAAGCCTGCATACTTTGCAAACTGGAAATGGCCCTCTTTCAATGAATTTATGTCCTCTACCAGAAAATATTTCTATAATAAGAAACATACAAGCTTAACTAAGTATGCTTGAGACCAACTGGAGCTCAGAGAGCTCCATGGGGGTGGGGGTAGTGTAGGGGGAGAAATTGTTGGACTGCAAAAGTGATTTAGATAGGAAAGGAAGAGGGCTGGGAGGCAAGATTCTCATGTTCTTGTCACCTGCCTCTATAAATTAAACAATTGACTAATACTCATTTTTCATCTGTGACACTAGTATGGGTAGCTTACACTGACTGACTTTTCGCTGTTGCTGTGCACAAGCATGTTGTCATTTTGACCTCTGTCATGAAGAGGCCACCGAAAAAATTAAAGTATATAAATGTAGAAGACACATGTTGGTTTTCCAAATGAGTAAACCAGGCAGATGGCTGATTAAGTGAACACCATTTATTTAATGTGTTGTACATCTTATAAAGTACTCCAAGATCTCCAAGTGAAAAGTCAAAATACAAATAGCTGCGATACAGAAATTAATAGCTATAATGAAGAAGTCTAATTTAAATCAATTCAATCTTTGCTACCACTCAAATAATAAGGTCTATGGCATAGTGCTATGAAATGAGAAATTTTAGTTCCAACCATAAGCACCTCTGTCATTCTGACAACATTAAATTACTTTTCAAATGTTTCTCTTGCTTGAATAAGGCCTCCTATGTACAATTTTATGCTTTCATGTTATATCTACACTTCTTTTGCTGACTGCATTTCCATTCCAACTAGCTTTTAACCACAGCAAATAATAAATGGCCTAAATCCCGTTAGTCTTTAAAAATATTTTGCTCTCATTTTGCTTTTTACTAGGCTGTATTTCTTTCAGAGATAGGCAATGGAACTTGAGATATTTTCCAATTAGTAAATTAGTAGACAAGATTATTTTTCATATTCCTAACTAAATAGTGCTACAATGTCTTGTGAAACCAATATTTAAAGTAACACTTCCCCATGTAAAAAAAAAAAAAAAAAAAAAAAAAAAGGTGGAGCCCATTTTAGACTCTGAAAAGATTTTACATTTAAAATGACTTGAAATTCAAAAGACATAAGAGACATTCAAGACAGTATCTGAATCTGGTTAATTAACATACCTATTTCACTGAGAGTAATTAATAAAATGAGCGTTCAGTGGGTTACATAGTGAGTGTCCAAGTAACATCCTAATATAAAACATCCTAACATCCTAACATAAAGCTATGAATTCCTCTCATTTCTTTTCTATTTCTTCCTTCTCATCCTCTCTGATCATTATGTACCTTTAACCAGGCTTCTCATATTCATCGCAATGGTTCTAGCTTTGCACACTGGAGCTGTGTATTTACCATGATGGTCTCCCGGTGAAGTACTTTGCAGCTATGGCAATCAAAGACCCAAAGTAAAATTAAAGAAAGGCTTGGGAGCCAGAAAAGATCCCAGACAGAGCTCACAGAAATATAAAAATAAGTTGGGGAAAATAACTGCCTGTGACCTTTGTATGAGAAAGCTAAAAAACACTTCAGCTGAGTATGTGTGCAGTGGTCTGAATACAGGACCAGTTTTCCCTAGAAGAACACCAGACAGTAATGAATGCATAAGAAGAACTGCACTCTTAGTTATTTATTAAAGATAATACTTTCAAGAACAGGCACCTTTTTCAGTAAATGAGGAGATGAAAACTCTTTTATTGTAGATGCTCCCAAAACACAACTTTCTAGGTCTAAGTATGAAATCCAAAGATCTCCAAAAAAAAATGGGGTTGGTAGCTGGAAGACTGCAACAAGAGACAACCTAGGTGAATGTGATTAATAGAAGAAAAAATAGATTTTGGTGATCTTTTCAATGTTGTTAGAACAAAAGTTGCACTTGATTAGATGAATAGTTCTCTAAATGAATTTTTTAAAAGTGTTGATTTCAAGGATAACTACTAAGTCCAAGGCCTTACATGGAACCATTTGACTCCAGGGCTAAGCTTAAATGTCTCTATTCAAGGATCTAACTGAAAAAAAAAAATTGGCCAGCACAGGCATAAACGTAGCATATACTTAAAAAAAAAAAAAAAATCAAAATGTTCATAAAAATTCCTTCACTGCTATGAACAACCCACGAGTCTTATTAATGTGATGCAAAGAGTGGCTGATGATGCAAGATCAAGCCCTCAGGTGAAATTTAGGCCTAAAGTACGATGAGATTGAATTATCTAGGAAAATATACACACATTTCCATTTTCATAAGTCATGATATTATGAGCATATTAAAAGATCAATAGAAAAATGAGCGCATAGTGGGTAGACAGACTCTCTTCTCACGTCTGGAGAAGGCTTTTCTTTTTTTTTTTTTCTTTCTTTTTTTTTCCATGTATATATATCCTTTGCTTTACAGTACATCACACAAATACAAAAGGAACTGAAAAAGTTCAAACTGAAAAAGGTAAAATGCAAGAATACAGAGTTATCAGAACAATATAGAGACTCATACTAAAAACGTAATGCCTTTTTTCTTTCTAGTATTTCTAGTGCCTGTACAAATCTATGAAAACAGTGAAACAGCTGAAAACAGTGAAATAAAATTAAAACATGAGAATCCTTTTTACAAAAAAGTGGTTTTGTATGGGAGAAACAAGCAAGAATATGTTAACTTCTCTTGGAATCATTATGATAATTATCTGTGTTCAAACTGAGAGCTTAGCCTGCTAGCTTTGCTTCCATATCATTCCAGTTTCCATAGAAATTAAACTCAGTTCAGTTAAATAATAACAAACAGTTATGGCTTTGACCACCCAACAATAACACCATGATCAGGGGGTTCTAAGAGCATATTAACTCCTTCTAAATTTAGATTGTGGGTAGCAAGAAAAATGTTGAGTCAATTTGTTGCTGTCTGAATATGGGGCCCCCATGCGCTTTTTAGTCAGAAAAGTTAACCTTACAGATAGAATTACAAAGGTAAAGAGAAAACAGGCTGTATCTTGTTAAAACTCAATGGCTCAGAAGTTGATGATGATGTCAAGTGTCCATCTCCAACAAAAAACAAGCAATCATGCGTGTGATTGTGTCTGGTCTTCTGTGCTGTGCAATTATAAATTCATTGGTTGGATTTTAATCCCTATTATGTCTGTGTAAATCATACATTATCATTCATGCCTTTGCAGTACTGTACTCTGCAATGACATTTTTTTCAGTATGATTACACCAATACAAATAAAAAAAATATATAAATATATATAAAAGACAATTAGATGATCAGAAGAATAACAGTTTTACAGTTAGGTTTTAGTAACTGTAACTATAATCTTTTACAAGATTATAAAAATGGGCGTCACCCATCGATGTTGCCAGAATAGAAAGAGATTGCTTTAACACTTATTTTTCCAGCAAAAAGAACAGGCATATGGCAGAGATTTGGAAAGAATATTCATAGTCATGGAAACAAAGGTGAATTAGAGTAATTGTCAATAAGTAATATCAATTTATATTTATAACTATAAATACCATGTTGTCTAGTTTCTTTCAGGACTTTATGTACCTATGGCTCTAACTTGGTGAAAGGTGAGTAAAGGCCAAAAGAAATGAAATTCTCAAAGCACAGTTCAGAGTACTGTATCTTATGATCTGTATGAAAGTATCAGCAATTTAACTTGTAGGATTGTCTTTAAAACCATGTTTGAACCAAAAGTTAGGCCAAAATACTGCAGAATCATAGAATAATTAAGGTTAGAAAGCATATGCATCCTGCTATTTAAAGCAAAGCAAACAAGACCAGGTTGCTCGAGGACTGGTCCAACTGAATTTTGAATCCAGGACAGTGATGTTACTACCTTTCTGGACCTCTCTTCCAAGTGTTTGAGGACACTCATAATGTTGTCATTTTTGTTTTTTCCCCTAGTACCTAATCAGAATTTCCTCACTGCAGTTTTTGCCCATTGCCTCTTGAACTCATATTACCATGAACCTCTGAGAAGAATCTTGTTCCATTTTCTCTGAATCCTCCCAGGACATAGCTGAAGCCAGCAATAAAATTAACTCAGCTCTCTCAGCCTCTCCCCAGACTTCATGTGCTCCAGCCACCAGCCCTCTTGTTGGTCCTTCTCCACTGGGGAGTCCAAAACTGTGTTTAATACTCCAGAAATTTTCAGACAAAAGCCAAATTGTGCTCCCTTGGAACAGGAGGATCTTGCTACATATTTGTAAAAATGTCACCCTAATATCACTTACATCCCTGATAGATTTATGTAATAATAATATTTAAAACATTAATAACTGAAGACATATAGATGTGCTATACGATATAGATGAACAATTGTAGTTTAACTAATCTTAGAAAAGCATTTGCTTGTGCTTTTAATTGGTACATTTATGAATATTTGATATAAAACTGATATATAATTAAAAATATAAAGCATTTTATGGTGAATGATAAATAGAAGTTGTGCTAGATTGTATTGCCAGATATCAGCAGTCATTTTTATAGCTGTCTTTTAATAATTCATATTTTTCTTACAATAATTCTTTTGTTATTTTCCTTCAAGAAGATAATTAATATGTTGCTAAACTGCTATATTTGTAGCAAAAAGATAGAACTGTACTTAAAATAATAAAAAATTCAGGTTGTTTATTTGAATAGTTAGCTAATATCACTTGAAAATCTACTGTTGTTCTCCTCCTCAAAGGCAAGTGTATTTCAAATGGCTACATTATATATCCTATGAGATACATGGGTATCTCAGAAATACATGCGTATTTTCAGAAATTATTCAGTATTCAATAGTTAATTGTAGGATTTTCAAAGGGACTTAAGTGGATTTGATAAGGACTTGGTCACTGAAATCCCACAGCCTTCACTGAAAATGAACAGCTAACATGAATGTTTCAGTGGTAAAGTCACACATACATAGTCACTACGTTACATTTATATTGTACTTAGTTATAAAGTACAACATCCAGCCAAACAAGAATCTGAGCATCTGAACAGAAACCGCTACAAAAATGTGAGTCACCAACAGAAGGAATGGTCTAGTGTTTAACTAGAAATACAATGGCTAAGTTAAGGAAAAGTAAATTTTATATCCACCTTGGATTTGCCTGAAAAGAAACATGCTGATTCAGTTTCTTTGTGGAAAATACATCTTGGATTTTTTTAAGAATTAAAAAATTTCTGTGAAAAATTCCACCTCTCAGGTACTTCCATCAAAAAATCCTTTCCACAAATAATTGCAAAATCAGTTAACATTGAATTTACTTTTTATGAAACAGTAAATCAGTAGGGGTGACTGCTAACACAGTTATCAGCAGTGCAAATGGATGGAGTGGAATCTATTGTTAAAATTCTATGTTATTCCAGACATGGTATTACAGCATTAGTCTGTATCTTAAACATTATGCTTGCAGTTATGAATATCTAAGACTTTATTTCAGAATAAAATTAGAAATGGTGCTTAGAATCTTATAGCATAGCGGGATGGATCCCAGAAAGTTCTTCAGCTGTTATATCAAATACCAACTCACACTAACGCTTTTATTAAAATTGCGTGTATACAGAGTCCCTAGATGTATCCAAACTATTAAAGTGGTAGCTGCTTATCTGAATTTAAAACTAATTCCTCATTATTAAATATTTCTGTCTGGGTAAGTTAATTAAGCTTACTTATATATGTTTCTAAAGAAAATTTGTCCTTGAAGTCTCTCTTTTTTCAAAGAAAGGAACATGCTGAAAACATGTTTCTCTTTACTCTCTTTTTCTAAGGGTTTATTGCTTTTAATAAAAGCAATGTGATGTGATTTTAGTTGTTAGTGCCTAAAGTTTTCCATTTGCAGTGCTTTCTAAAACAGTGAAATCCATTAAAGTCAGAGAAAACATTATGCTACACATAACAGAGTATCCTTTTCAACCAGAATTATTTTTCTCCCTGAGGATGGAAAAAATATACTGTGGTTAAACAGGATAAAACTTCCTACAGTTTTTTTCTTTCTTTTTAAATTCAGGCATGCAGTAGCAGCTAAAATGATATATTTCATATGTTTGCTCAAAGTCCAATGAAAAAACCTGTGCATTAGATGAAAACCGAACATTAATGGTGAAAGGGTATCAGAACTTCCTTTATAAATTAGGAGTCTATTGACAGTGAAATTGTATAAAGCCTGTACATGCCTATGCATTCAACAGAGCTGGACTGAATTATGCCAAATAAGAAATGACCCAGAAATGTAAAGTAAATAATAGAACATTATAACAATCTATTCTGACACGGTGCACAGTACAGGCTGTACTATTTCAACAGTCAGAGATAGAGAAAGATTCTTTCTTGTATTAGAGATATTCTCATAGGAAATGTCATATTACAGGTAATCCAAAATAAATATTTTTCTTTAGACATACATGTTTACTGAGAATACTTTAACATTATTTAACCAATATATGCTGAGCAATAATGAGAACCCAAAGATAGAATGATGTTCTCATATCAGCTAACAAAGACTAACAATATACTGCTGAATAGACATATAATATTTCAACATGTATCAATTAGTGATATCAGTTTTCAACACATATCTGGACATAGACAGACATGTAAAATTACACATCAATATCCATCGAGATGACTTTAAAGCCTAGGTTACAAAGCTTTTAAATTTCATGCTTTTAGTTTGGCTCCAGAAACTCTGAAAACAATCTTCCAGGTAGGTAGTAATAGGTTGGTGATTTCCTAGTTGATGCTTAGATGCTTCCATCTAAACTGGAATACAGGTGAGTTTATAACCCTCTCTTTTCTCTTTTGTTTGTTTATTTATTTATTTATTTTAATACATGTTTGTGCAATACCTATCACAGTGGAGAGTTTATCTGTTTTACCGTTTATCTGTATTACTTACTCAAATTATTACTGAACTTAGTGAATAAATCATTCTCTGCTGGATGCATGAGAGAGGCCAAAGCTTGCATGGAGAAGACAAACCGTAACACCACTCTTGGTGGCCAGTTTGATGATTGCCTCAGTACAAGAAAGTTTGAAAATGTGAAGCAGATGCCAGCCTTTAGGAGAGGTTGTTCCTGGTGAAACACAAGGTCCCAGAGTAAAGGCCTCCACTAGCTCTTGTAAAACATTTTTCCAGCCTATTAAGCTAACCCAGAGTTGCAGTACTGTATGCCCACTACTCTATTATCTTGCAGCTTTCTAACTGGATTTGGAATTTACTGGAGTTAAGAATAAAATGTATTAATCCATACTGGTACATGTAGAAGGACTTGCTTTATTGCAAACCTTCCTGTTTGTGCCTGTTTTGTAGTTAGAGTGACTAGAATTTTCTCTAGGCATTGAACTTGAGTTGAATTAATGTGCCTGAGACCATGTCTGAGGGTTTTTCCCCCACTGGTCTGGCGAAAGTCCTATCTTTGCCAGGATGATGGGCATTTGCAATAGGAACTGTGTTCACTTTGGTAAAGAACGTATCTGTTACACTGTAATTCAGCTGAGAATGATTTCAATAACTTCTTTTTAAAACAAAACACTGTAATGTTTTGTTTATATCTGGGAAATAGCCTTCCACTTAATTATCAACCATCACTACACATCCAGGCTGGCCCAGCACATCTCTGCAAATCAAGGAAGCAATAAGTATACTGAACCTGTACTGATGTAGAACAGTGAAATCAGCAGTCACTGAAGTCAGGTATGCTACATCAATTGACATTGAAAGGCAATGCAAATTGCAATGGAACTGTAGTCTGAATGCAATTTAAATTGTGCTCAGAGAAAATTGAAGATAGTCTGATTATTCAAATCTAATTCTGGGAAACCCCATGTCCTGATTTCAGCTGGGATAGAGTTAATTCACTTCACAGTGGCTGGTATGTGTCCTGTTTTGGATTTAGGAGGAAAATAACGCTGATAACACGCTGATGTTGCAGAGCAGTGCTTACCCAAAGCCAAGGACTGTTCAGCTTCTCGTGCTGCACTGCCAGCAAGGAGGCTGGGGGTGCACAAGAAGCCAGGAGAGGACACAGCCAGGACAGCTGACCCAAACTGGCCAAAGGGATATCCCATGCCACGGGAAAATAAAAAAGGGGTGGCCGGCCAGGGGCAGGTACCGCTGCTTGGAGACGGGCTGGGCATTGGCCAGTGGGTGGTGAGCAATTGCATTGTACATCACTTGCTTTGTATGTTCTTTTATTACTACTATTATTATCATTATCATTATTATTTTGCCTTTCTTTTCTGTCTTATTAAACTGTCTTTACCTCAACATACGAGCTTTTACTTTTTTTACGATTCTCTCCCCCATCCCACTGAGTGGGGGAGGAGAGTGAGTGAACTGCTGTGTGGTGCTGAGCTGCCTGCTGGGTTAAACCACAACACCCCAGCCCATGGCATAAGCAGACAAAGTGTAAGTAGAAAATTATGTGCATGCAGCATAAAAAGGAAAAAAAAAATCCCTGGATTACTTGGCATCTCAAATTGGAAAACTTTCTTCTTTTAGAGAAAAGTATGGTGTTATTGAAATATTTTCTTCGTGAATAGGTCTGTAGACATTTCTGGAAAAAAGGTGTTTGAAGTATGATGATTGAAATGCCAGGTGTAGGCTAAGCTCACTTTACATTAGAGTATTTATTAAAGAGTAAAAGGATCATCATTGTCATCATCAGTCCTGATTCATACTGTACTGCTACAAACTTTACATTCACTTATCACACAGCAGTTGTGAAACTGTGTACCAACACTTAAAACAAATAGGTAAGCCAGATCATATGATTTCACTCAGACACTTTAGGTTTCTCTTCAGTAGAAAGGTTACAGAAACAGCCAGGTGTGGACAAAATTTGCTCAGGGCTTATTATTGCACTCTTGCCCAAATATCTTTCTATAATCAATCATTTCAAGATGTACAGGTTGAGACAAGACTTATACTTAGCGGAACAATTGCTGCTGCAAACCAGGTTGTACAATGTCCTCAGCAAAGCCTTCCAATGCTGATGCTGACTTTCTGCTTTGGAGGCCCTGCTTTTGTATTATGTTGGAGAATGCAGGCATTACCATTCCTTCTGGTAAAACAGTGTTCAGCCAAGTAATGTAACACAATGTGTAGGAGAAAAGAAAAGTGGACAGCCTTTTTTAACTGTGAACATCACGTTCTCTCTGAGTAAGCACAGCTACTTATCACTGCAGGTGAATAACTACTTCCTGCTGGTGAAAGACATATGTTGTTTCAATATATAAGGTGAAAAAATATTGCTCCTTGAGATGTCGACAGACATGTTTTTTGGATCTGTAAGAAAGATAAACTGTCTAACTGATCCATAGTGAAGCAGAAAACTCTATCCTTGACTTAATTAATAGTCCAGGAAACTGGCTATACTCCATAGATCTATTCCTTGGTATGCTGAAACACCAGGGATCTCTGCTTCTCAATTACACGTAGTGAACAGCAATTGTTACACTCTGTGCACGATTTCAGTGTCCTACAGGCTACTTGGAATTGACGTTTTGAAGAGAAAATTGAAAATATGAGATTTGTTGCTTAAGTGGCAGAGTAGACTGCAGCATCTTTTGGAAGTCTGGATTTACTGATGGAAGAAGGACAAAATGGTGGACAGCTCTTCCCGCCAGGCTGAACTACGAAGGTTGCTCAGCTAAGCTATGCTAACCTTCACATTATAACAGTCCATCTATTTTCCTGACTGTCCCGTAGGATGAAAGAAGCTAGCTTTAGATCTTCAAGTGGTATTATAATGATGATGGAGTCTTCATTAAACACCAAGACCTATTATTGAAGAATTACATTAAGCCATACAAGGATTACAAATATTCATCTTACATCTCCAAATATAGTCATAAAATCTATAAGTAGCTTATAATGATACTTACTGAGAAGAACAGAAAAACAGCTATCATTCATTACAAGTAACAAAATAATACGTTTCAAAACACAATATTCAGTAAGGAGAGCAAAGATTTTTTTTAATCAATTGAGAAATCAAAAACACTACAAGAGCTAGATACTAAATGACAAGATATTCAAATCAGGACATCTGAGGTAGATGGACTTTAGCTCTAAGAATCATTCACATAATTTGAAAAGTGACAATAGATTTTATGATAAGTTTATTTTATATCTTTATTTTTGATTGTTACATCTAAAAAAAAAAGTATTAACTTACAGTGAAATGTGTTTTCTTTTGAGCAAGTGTACAGCTTTTGCAAGATTATTTGTAAAAAAAAAAAAAATTGTGAGATCTACCTCATTATTGTTCATGGTTGTTTTCCATACACATTTCTGGAATATGTATTGGTAAGGGGAAAAAATATACCGATACATACACATACATACACATACACACACATACACACAATCTACATCACATCTATCTAGGGCAGACTGAAAATTTTTTGCTGCTATTGCTGTTATTTGAAATTATAATACATACATAATATCACAATATTTCAAGTAAAGAGAAACTTAGTTTCTTTTCAAATGTGAAGCAGTAAAAAAAAATAAAAGCTATTTTGAATAATTGTATTTATCATGCCAAGTGAGAACTTGACATTTAAAGCTGTGTCACGCCCTATCAAAGCATAATGTAATGTAATGAAACACAGTTCTTCGGTTCAAATCTGTTTTCAATGTGCTTATTGAGATGACCAAGTGGGGATGCGGAAAGATGACCTTGGTTTCATCTCCAGCAGTTCCAAATAACCAATTTGTCCTAGAGTTGCTTACCTCAAAATGTATTCCCAAATGCAAAACTATCAATGTATGAAATTCAGAGTTATTGGCCTGATTTAAGCTGGGATAAATGTACAAAGGAAATCATATCTGAGGGATTTTTTGTAATTCTATATCTTCCTTTAGAATATTGTCACACTTCCATTTCTGATCCTAGTTTTAACTACAAGGGTAAAAACAAAGCACAAAGGAAATAGCAGACATATATAGCTAAATTATCTAAATATTTAATATCCCACAAAATTACTGTTCTTTGTTTTGATTTTCATGTCAACAAAAGTAATTGTTTTGGAGGGTTTCATTCTATGAATCCCTGCTAAAGACTTGTTTTAAAATAAGTCAATCACTTCCTAAGTTTTAGTTTTAGAGTTGTAGTTAAGATTTTCCTGGAATGTAGGTGAGGAAAATGAAAAGGCTCTAGTTTCTATCAGTTGAAACAGTTTGAAGAAGCAACAAGCTTTCGGACAAGCTTTTTTCCATAGGTCTCACAGGTGTTACATTTCCACTTCAAATGTGGGATTGTGATCCCACAAAACGACAATTAGCATCTTAATTACATTAAAACTATCCTTCTGAGGAGGATAACTCAACTGTCCCACTGATTACCCATCCGAAAGTTTAGAAAGACCTCAATTTCTTTAGTGAATATGTATCTCTAACTCTGCAACACGGGACAGCATTTAAAAATACAACTTACATAGGTCAAAATTATCTATGTGATTAATATTGATCTATCAGTTTGCATGAAACTCTTCAGTCACTGCTCTCTGACTTTCTGCCATGATGACCTGGACCTCAGAAAGAAAGAGAAGACTGTGGATTTTCATAACAAGATATGAATAATATATCCGTCATGATCTGGGTTGTAGCATGAGGGTGATGGGAGTGTGTATAGGCACAAAGCCTGCTGAAATAGTTTTAAGAAACCATGCCAGAGGAAATGTGTCACAGTGGCATAGCCTTACCCAGTCCCAACACATCTTAATCCGTACCATCCTGAACCCAAGCCTAGTGGATTTTGGCGGGGGCCAGAGGGGTACTTTCTCCCTTTCTTTTCCTTCTGGCCCCCTGAAATTGATCCAGAGGATGTTCAAAAGCTATTTCTTTTCTAGTATAAATGCAACCATAGTCGTAAGTGCTCATAACTGTTGGGATAGCTCATATGCAGAAGACTGCAGAACCAAACACAATCAGAAACGGGGTGTGGGTTCACAAAAATACAGAAAAGTTTCTTAGTCATACCATTTAATGAATCAGAATAATCTCCCTGAATAGGGTTAGTAACCACAAAAGCCTAAACTTAGCTTTACTTCCCAAATAGTACAAATTCATCAGCATGCTTCTAGTACCTCAAGGAGATTTAGTTAACTATGAACAGAAAGAGAGACGTAACATCTGAAAGGATCGTACATCTTCACTGCATTGTTAATTTGGGCTTTTACTCAGTTCTTATTCATACATGAAACCTTACACTATGTTTAGGAGAACTTCAAAGTGAAAAGCCTGGCTTGGCTGTGGTATGTGAGCTAGTTCTGTCCTGATTTTGCAGTGAGGAAGCAGTGAAAACAAAACAAATTAAGCTTCCAAAAATACAATTTCCCTCAAAATCTGAAAATGATCAGAAGAGACACAGCCTACTGAAGCACTAAAAAGTCAGAGGATTTGTTCACAGAAGTCCCAAACACATGTTCAGAGGTTACACTGAACTTGAGCCTCAGCATGCAATATATAGCTCAGATCTTGTCCAATGACCTTAATGCGTACAAAAAATAATACAAATGCAATGTATGGGTAAGCAAGGAGGCATTATTCTTTCTCTTCCCCTTTCCCTATAGTGTAAGCTTCCAGAACTATCTAGTCACGCTGATGAGCTGAAAGACAAGTTAATCTGGAAATTACATAGAATACAATGCATTATTCATCAGATAGTTACTGAATTCATTATGCTCTGATTTTTACAACTCAGAACAAAACTCACATATTCTTATATCATCATTCATATAATAAAATCCTTATCCAAAGGAATGCATGCTTTTATCACAGAGATGGATACAAAAGGGTATTCAATCAAGAAATGCTTGGCTTGGGAAAAGGAAAACGTCACTTATTCGGTAGTCATGAATGATCTATTGTTCTGTTCGACTATGTTACTCTCATTCTAGACTTTCCAAGGACAGAAGAAAGTTTTCATATGCTGTAAAACTCAGGATAACCTGAACAATACATCAGAATTATACTCGATTGATTTAGCCATATAAATTTTACCCAGGAATTTACTGCATGTTGAGAGATTACATTTGTCATAAATAACAAGTTTAATAACTGTTTATTCAGTAGGTGTTTGTACATGTCTCAGAGTTAGCACACAACTTACTGCTACTGGAATTCTTTGGGTTTTTTTCAGAGTTTAGTGGAAGGAGGATATAAAAAATAAAGTTGATTTCTGATAAAAGTTGACAGCTTAGGGAGCCAAAAGATAGACAATTCCACTATCAACAAACATGTTCTTTTCTCAGATGAAAAATTTTAAATAACTAATAGTTTGTCAGCAAATTTGTAGAAGCTTCTCCTTATCTAACTAGGTTATTATTGTGAAAACTACTATTGGTCTGAAATGCACAATAGAGTTATCAGTTATTGACTGCTTCTGTAGTTGACTAACAATTTGATATCTTTGTTCTCATTGCCACTGACAAATCATAACAATTAAAGTTGTGAAAATTTGGAAAAGGATATGTAGGTAATCCCACCCAACTAAAAGTAACCCTACAACAAGTGCTTGATGTAGGAGGACCCCCAGGAATTATTGTTTTTCCAGACATCAATATGAGCTACAGACCACAACACAGTTTTCAACATCTTATATCAACCTGAACACCAAAAACTAAGCTACAGATAGACTGCCACAGGAAGGCAGTTCAAGCATATCACCAATGATTCTATTAGCAGGAGTTTGTTAAATTAAAGTGATAGCTGATCTGAAGTGCCCAGTGTCATGAAGGAGGAGGAGAAAATTTGGGAAAAGGGGCATATTTATTTTGATCCCAAATCTGATCATCAGTTTAAACCTGACTATGTGAGAAGGATATGCCAACCAAATAACCGGCAATTTCATGGCAAGAGGAGCATGAAGCCTGAAGTTGTTGCCCTTTCCCAGTGCTTGTCAAAAGAAAGAATGAAAAAAATTAAAGGCCCTAAAACTTGAAAACAAATTATCAATCAAGAGAAAAAAATATACATTTTCTCACCTTCAGAAAGTAGTCTAAGGCCTGAAGCATGGGATTAGTGCCACAAGACAAGGTTGAAACAAAAGGTGACCCTTTATCTTTTCAAACCCCATCAAATAGATCAAAATATAAGCTATTCAAAGACAGATAATCAAAAAAACATAATTACTTATTTCCACTATTTCTATTATTTAGTTACATAATTATTTTTCCAAAGCAATCAAGCCCTATTTAGGAACAATTTAACAATTTTTTTTTATAATCTTTCTTAAAAATCTCTACAGGGAAACAAAAGATTTAATAGTGTGGAGAATGATAAAGTCTTCTAATACTGACATTCTTTTGTCCATCAGGCTACTAGGGATACTGCTACAGTACCAATTCAGTGCTGGGTTGAATTGTATATTCCAGTATACTCCAATTAAAACAAACAAACAAACAAAAACCATTCAATTCTGTAAATCTGCTTCTTATCTCTTTAAAAATGACCTTAAGTTGAAAGTAATAGCTTCCAGGTTTTGAACATATGAAGTTAACATATAATAACTCATTGAAAATAACTGATTTCTTTCACACTAACTTGGATTAGCAAGTCAAAGTAAATTCAAATAAATTGTCTACCTTGAGCTGAAAATTTAAGCTAGTTTCTGTGTTCTCAGATTTATATTCATATATAATAAAAGGAAGGTTCACTCAAGAAAATCAGACCTGACAGAAACTCCTCTGACTGTAAA
>VXAL01009475.1:0-50947 GCA_013399475.1 Chauna torquata | reverse complement strand
CTGAGGGGTCTTCCCTTCCCTTCCCTTCCCTTCCCTTCCCTTCCCCTTTCCTCCTTGAAGTGTAAATTCAGGCTTTATCTTTGATCTTAACTTTATGCATATTCACAGCTGGAGACATCTCACAAGAGTTAATGAGCACCTTCAGCTGGAGCTAGCTGTCCCATGTGATGCTCTGGGTTCAAAATCAAGAATTAATTTGTTGTGTGCTGCTGCTGCAATCACTCTGTGACTTTGCAAAGGAGCTGGCTTAAGCATTGGAAGCTTTAGTTGACATCATGGTGAAAAGAAACCAAAAGTTAAGATAAGTAAAGGACTAATCTTGAGATTGGCTTAAACTGTGAGAACTGCTGTGGGCCTCAGTAGGGCACTGCAATAAGCAATGATCACTAGACACCTTTACCAAAATGCCTTAATCCAGACCCAAATCTAACTCCAGAAGAAACTTGTCTTTGCAAATGCATTGAATTCTCAGCCAATTTGATGAAGTTCCCAAACAATGATAGTTCTAATGATGTTTTTCCTAATGCTTCCTATGAAATGATCTCTCACAATCACTGCAGTCATTTTACATGTACTATGGAAGAGATACCAGACTTTAAAAAATGTATTTCTTGATCTGAGTTACACATGGATTGATGAACTCTAAATTAAGATCTTTCCACATACTGAAGCCAAGTGGAATTTTCAGTCAAACAAAATTAAATAATAATAAAAAAATGCTAGTATATTTAAAGCATCTTTTATTCTTCAAAGACCTTTCAAAAGACTAGGGAATGAGTTCCTAATATTGAATATAGCCAGTAACCTCTTTCTTATTACTTCCTTTTGTTTCTTATGTTGAAGGATAAAATCTGTGTACAACGGGAAGTGGATGTCAGGCAGTTTCTTGTTTATGGTTTTAACTGATTTAGTTATGCAAAAGTAGGTCTATGGGAATACTGTTGAGAAAACACATTTCTGCTCTGAAATATTGTTATGAATATTTGATGAAAACATAAAATATACCTGCATGACTACAGATCATTCTTCAAATTTCAAGAGGTGAATCAAAATCTAGCTTCCCAGCTTATGAAAGGAACTGATGCTTGTTGGTGACAGATTTTGAATCTGAACATTTTCTACCATTAAGAGTCTAGGAGTAAATTGAAAATTGGAGCGTGGTTCGTATAAAAGATAATAAAACCATAGAACAAGATACAAGGAAATGAGAACAAAGGAAAGTGTATAAATGAGGTCAAGAGATTGCTAGGATACAATTGTTTCTCAACAAGGAAGAGATTGATGTATATGATAAAAAGGTGAGAAGTTGAAATGTGGGAATAAGATAAACCTAGGAAAAAAAAAGGTACACATGCTGAGCTGCTTGGGCACTTTATATTTTGAAAGTGTCTCATGTTCGCTAACCTCTGATAGAATATCAGTTTGATTTGATCTTACTGCAGGGTGCACTGTGGCAGACTTTTGCCAGAGCTGCCCATTGCTTCAATGACATCTGTTGGCTAGAAAGTGCTGCGTTGTCTTTAATTATTTCCCTTGAAATACGGTGCCCATTGTGTGTATTGTGTATTATTTTTGAATAAGACTCTCAAGCCTTTGGAAAAGCCACATGTGGCCAAGTTTAGCTGAGGTAGTCCTAGTTTTTTTTATGCTATTTCAGGAGACTTTTTCTCTTTCTCTTTTTACAAGAAGCTTCACGTGGCTTGATTTTCATTTTGGCAGTCAAGATATCTAGGATGTAGCAACTATTACCTGTTTGTTCAAGTCATATCATCACCCTGATAAAATGGTATTTCACAGTTCATTTTCACCATCTGTATGAAGTTGTGACAGCTACTCTTTGAAGACAAGCTTGCCAGTTTGATATTATTTCAATGAGTTGGCAACTTGGCCTAAAAATAATAAACAAAATAAGAAAAAATGGTGCAAAACACTTGCTGCCCACTGAGAACAGGTGAATGGTGCAAGTGTACACATGATTTGCTCATTGTCCTCTGACTTCCTTGCCTTTTTGAAAGGCAACAAGCATGGATCCTCCATTTTCCTTCAGTAGACTCAACTCTAACTGGGTGTTTTCTACACTGTTAGGAGCCAAAGGAAGTTCAAAATTTCTGTATCAAACTATGAAGTTAGCAATCTTAATATAGAATGCTGAAAAGCACAGCTTT
Organism: Chauna torquata; assembly: GCA_013399475.1. Lineage (NCBI taxonomy): Eukaryota > Metazoa > Chordata > Aves > Anseriformes > Anhimidae > Chauna > Chauna torquata. The sequence goes on along the minus strand of VXAL01009475.1, from coordinate 48,782 downwards.
GCTTTTGCTTTTTGAAATATCTTTGTTTCCTAAGCCGACTTTCCTGTTGTTTTCAACTGGAACAGCAGAAGACCCATAAGAACATCACTTATGTCTAATTATATAGACTACATTATCTGGTTTCAATTGGCATGTGTTCTGTGAGAGTATTCATACACTCCTAAACTCAGAGACTTCTTGTTCTTTTCAGTTACAAAAGTAACAGAGGCCACAGCTAAAATCAAGAGAGAAATCTGGGGAAAAAAAACAAAACAAAACAAAACAAAACCAGGGAAAACTGGGTCTCTACCCTTTCACTTGATTTCTTCTGCTTTAACTGTATCCATGCCCAGACTCAGTCTTTATGTTATAAGCATAATTGAGTATCTGAACCTGGGAAAGTCAAAGAGCATTGTTTTGTTTTTTTGTTTGGTTGGTTGTTTTAACACAAATGTTCCAAGGTTTGTAAATCATTCCAGCCTTCTGAACCTATCCAATCTGGCTATCTCATGAACTCTGTTTCCTGAAAGGAATTTATATATGGTTTGTGAGCTCTGTCTGGAAACACAGAGACCAAAATAATCCTCTCAGGTTGGACTTGCATTCACCCAGCACTGAGCACTGTGGCTATGATCCAGCAAAGCATTTAAGGTTGGTTTATCTTTAAGCATAATCCCATTGAAGTAAGTGGCGTGTTCCGTGTACTTAAATTTAAACTCACAGTTGAGTGCTTTGCTGGATTGCAGCCAGTGACCACAGTGCTCGGTACTTTACAGGACTGAACTCCCTCTTGTCTTTGACACTGGCCTAAGGCAAGATATACAGCGATGTGTGAATATATGTTCCTTATAGTTGAGAGGTTAAATGCAGTATTACTCTCAAGATTACTTCATATTCCATTTGGTGAAAGACATTCTCATGTTTCTTAAAACTCTTGCCGGTTGTACGGAAAGTGAGGACATTACAATTCCAAAAGAATCTGACTGATCCTGTCACTCTTCTTTCTCTTTTTGATCATGCCGAATTTTATAACTCAAGAGATTCAGGTCAAGCTGGCATTCTGAATGAAGGTAATTTGTTAACACACATTTAAATCCCTGCCATATTCTGCTGATAAAGTCTAACTTAATATGCAACAGATTCAACACACCTCCAGTGCCAGCATACATTTTAAATGAAAGTACATTTTACAGTTTGGACTACCTTGAGCAATTTGGATCTCATTGAATGTCAACCGCTTCAGGCAGCCAAAGTAATTTGTGCACCTGAACAAGTTTGTTTAAAGCTGGTTTGGATTCCACTTGAAGTATGGATGTCTTGAATATTCTCACGTCAGAAAACACAATCCACTACAGAAACAATGGTTGAGGTCTGTTGAGGTGTGTTACTGACTTCATGAGATATTTAATATGTGGAATATTCCTAGCAGTAAGAGTTATGAATTTAATTCAATTAGATACAGAGAAAGTTGTTACAAGTGTGCACAAAATGTATTATAGTTTTAATTTTCAAATGTATGTCAAAAGTACCCAGTGAACTGTCTCCACCAGATAGAAACAACTACAATGTCTGTAAATGAAATGAAATTATTGCTGCAAATACATATATATATATTTAATTTGCTTTATCAGAGTATTTAAAGGTAACCTCAAATCAGTCTACTGTGAGTAAATTTGACTGTAAACGTGGATTCACTTGAGAGATGTTTTTCTCCTTCTTCTTATTTCCCTTAAGTATACCTGTCAAATTTAAAGTCCATATTCTTTATCTAAATATCAGCCAATCAGACTTTTTATCTGCACAGACTAATGATACATTCCAAGTATTATTTACTTGATTACAAAGTCTTGTTTGATGGGATACAATCACTTTTCTGTTCTCAAATATCCACTGAATGGTGACATTACTCAGAATTCCATTTAGATGATGCAAATGACCTAATCGGCTTGTCCTCTGCCATGGCAATAACTGAACTCAAATGTCAAAGCAAACTTAGTAAACAAAATCTCACTTTTATGTAACTGAAATTATGGTACAAGAAGCTTAGGAATATTAGCTATGGAAACTTTCATGTACATTACATAGGTGTACATATCCGTACTCATTTTATACACTGACATTCCAGTATTTTGTATTCTAAGCAAAGAAGAAAAAATGCATAACTAGTAAATAAAAAATACACTAAATTAAAATCGAAGTACAATGATTTTGTTTTGATTTCTACAGTAACCTATGCCTTTATTCACAGTTTGGGCAAACTTTTAAATTAAGCTAATATTTCTTTTTTCTTTATTCAACAACTGGTCATAGTTGCTCTGTTTTCTCTATTTATATTTATACCTTTAATAAAAAACCTGAGTCAAACAAACTATGAATTAGCATTAATATAGTATTACTAGCAATAACCATAATAGCTTATGGTATTTTTTTCATATATTGTGATATGCGTCACATAGGTATGTCCAAATTAACTTTAAATTTTATAGCTTGATAGCAGTTCAGTTTTAACAGCTTTGAGATTGCTGTGAAACAGCTGCCTGTTTCTACTTAGGATGCCTGTGTACCTATCACTGGGCTTGCTGTTGTAGGTGTAAGTAATAATTAATTACATGTCCTGTTCTCATATCTTGGTTACCATACAGGCTTCCACAAAAATACCACCTAAAAAGATGGGCATCATCTTCTTGTTTTTCTCAGGTACACAGAGGTGCTCTTCCAAAAGACAGTGTTTGAAACTCCAACCCAGTCCTCACATACACACTATTTTGGTGGCATCATGGCAAAAATTCTTGATGAGCAGTGGTGATGTGCAGACTACAAGACTTGTAAACTTTTTCTGTCTTTTTTTTTTCAATATAATTCTTGGTTAACTATAAATGAAATTTGATTGTTTTGGAACATTTCTTATTCTGATACAATGCTAATTATGGTATTACTGCAAGAGTGAGGTGTAGTAAATGTAGCTAGCAATGTTAATCATACTTCATCATAACTGATTCTACTTTCCAGGTTATCTATATTTTTTATTTTAGATTACTTCCTTTGCTAAAGGAATAGTTCCTACTGCAAACTGCTTTATTCGTTATCATCTTGTCAATACCTATGCTGGATATTCAAAACCTTGACTTCTCACTTGTTACTTTAACATAGCGATTTTACTTTTCTATTTTCTGACAGAAACTTCATGAATTTTATGAAAAAACAAATGTCCATGATGATTACATTTGTTTTACTTGTAGCCTGAAGAGATAGATGCTTGGACAAAATTATTGACTCAAAAATTAAAGCTTGCAAGAATGAAACAAGTATCTTTCTTTTCCTTCTGACATCACATCAAATTCAAGCAGTACCACTTTGTGTGAGTATGAGTTAAATACTTCTAAAATTAAGCAATGCATGCACACACACTTGCATATAGATACAAATTTACTCTTACTGTTTTGAGAAATAAAACAAAACCAGTATTCCTCTAATGTTACTTCATATAACACAATGAAAGTGCTGTTCAATGACTAAGCAATATGTATTCTGAGCCAAAAAAGGAGACCTTTTAAGCAATCTGGTATGTTGCTAGGCCTGCTAATTGCCCTGGAAAAGGAACATAGTTCTGTTAAATCTAAATCATTTAGGTCTTCTGTGTTTTTTGTCAGTCTGTCACATTACTTGTACATAGTCTGTGAGAATTAAGAATGAATTAACAAGGTTTGATTATGATACAGATCAGGAAAGAGGAATATGGAAAATTTCCTTTCACAAAGAAAAGCACTTCTAATACAGAAATGTAATTTTATGGTAAATGAGTACTAACAGATATCAGGGATAACTATAGCAAATGGTGTCTGTTATTTTTTTTTTTTTATATATATGAAAGGTCAACGATCATGTCACTTTGTTTCAACGTTATTTAAATATAGGAAGATATCACACAAGATCTATAGACTCTATAAACAGTTTTGTCATTTCTCTTTTGCAGCACACAAGTAAGGTTATAGCGGTGGAAGAATGGGAGAAGGACAATATTGGATTGTTCCCACTCCACCCTGTACTGGTGCAGCCTCACCTCGAGTACTGTGTGCAGTTTTAGGGCACCACAGTATAAGAAGGACATGAAACTATCAGAGAGTGTCCAAAGGAGGGCTACAGAGATGGTGAGGGGTCTACATGACAAGATGTATGAGTAGTGGCTGAGGTCACTTGGTTTGTTCAGCCTAGGGAGGAGAAGACTGAGGGGAGACCTCATGGCAGCCCAGCTTCCTCACGAGAGGGAGAAGAGGGGGAGTTGCTGAGCTCTTTGGTGACCAGAGATAGGACGCAAGGGAACAGCATGAAGCTGCGACAGGGGAGGTTCAGGTCGGATATTAGGAAAAGGTTCTCCACCGAGAGAGTGGTCGGGCACTGGAACAGGCTCCCCAGGGAAGTGGTCATGGCACCGAGCCTGCAGGAGTTCAAGAAGTGTTTGGACAACACTCTCAGACATATGGCTTAATTTTTAGGTAGTTGTGTGCGGAGCCAGGAGTTGGACTCAATGATCCTTGTAAGACCCTTCCAACTCACGGTATTCTATGATTCTAAAAATAAAAATCGCATCATGGTGGTTAATAAATTGACACCTAAAAACCGACATCAGCAAATGAAGAGAAACATACCTGAGAAAACAAAGAAATTTTGGCTACATACACAGACTGATAGCCCTAAATCAACTATTTTGGCTCAGGAAGTAAGTTTTGGAATCATTCTCTATAGGTCAATGAAAAAAAGTACTGCTGAGAGCTAAACAACAATCCTAAAGAATGTTAGGAATTGTTATGGAGGAACTGGAAAACAAATTACCTTTGTATCACTTAAAAATTCACACTGTGAAAAGGTTCTTCACTGAGAGGGTGGCTGGGAAATGGAACAGGCTCCCTAGGAAAGTGGTCATGGCACCGAGCCTGCCGGAGTTCCAGAAGCATTTGGAGAATGCTCTCAGACACATGGTCTGATTTTTGGGTGGTTCTGTGTGGAGCCAGAAGTTGGACTTGATGATGCTTGTGAGACCCTTCCAACTCAGGATATTCTAATGTTTTGGTGGACTTGTAGCAAAGGTCTGAAAAGAGTTTTCTATTTGAGTAAATTTTGATATAATTCTACTTCTGGGAGAGTTATCATTAATACTTTAATTAAAATTGCCAGCATGAATATATCTGTGTTCCTTGTTATCTACCTCTGATGTCGATGTGCTGGTGCACTTCCGTAAATGTAGTAAACAAAATAAAATGCCAGTAAATAAGATAAAATACCAGACTTCACTTTACTGACTTCTCCTGTTAGGAATTAACCTTCAGGGTCCCACATATGTTACTGCATGGAAGAAAGACAACCGCAGCTGAATTTAATGAAAGACTAATCTTAACAGAGAGTTTTCCTTATGTTTAATCTAGTTTGGTTATTCCTGGCTGTAAAATACAATACATTGTACAAGATCTGATTTGTAGTAAATCATTCAAATAATATAGTGTAAGCATTTAATTATAAAGTTGGCAAAATGCACTTAATATTTAAGAATACTGCATACGTTTGACATATTTCAATACCTCCTTTACAACTGTACTGGTATATTAATTGTGTGTTTGTATATAAGAACATTTTGAAAAGACGGTTTTATTACCAGAAAGGAGTGGAACAAAACAAAACAAGAAACCCAATCCATACACAAATTTCCATAATGGCTTGTATTTTTCAAGTACACTGAAAACAAAAGAAATAGATCTCCTATCTATCCTTATTCTTGGCATGAATGACTCTTTATTTGTGGATCATGGACCTGACAGACTGGAAAGGCAATGACTTCTTTTTCTTTTGGTGTCTCACATCAATTTATTGCTAGGAAAATAGATGAAGGGTTCGGACTTGTATACACAGGCATCAGATTGAACTCTGTTGATGGCTATATTTCTATTATGTAGGAAGAGTGGGATTATATCATATCTGCTGTGTGCACTCTTACTGAGTGTGTTGTTCATAAATGTCCTTGTAGGATCAGTTGTACAATTTTTGTGTACAGTAATATACTAAAGCTTCTAGACAGATAAGTTTTATAGAAGTGCAACCAAGCCATCCTGTACTTTAACAAATTGATAAAGAGGAATGTGAGTCTTTCATTACATCCCTGAAGGGGAGCAAAGAATGGATAGTTGTGGCTAGTACATACCTCATAAGCAAGTAAATGTAGTAATCTTACTGAAAGCTAAGCACAGTTAGGCAAGTAGTGTGAAGAAAGACACTTATGTAAAGGAAAATGCAATTCACTTTGCTTCCATGAGAGGGATAATATTGGATTCAGGCTATAGAAAACCAGCTATTAGACTGTGAATTGTACAGCGTTGGTTGCTCATCCTGTGAGACTTTTAATTTCATAACACAGTCCAAAAGGAAAACATGCAAACAGCCCTGCCCACCCCACAGCTGTTTGTATAGGAACACTTCATGCTTCATTGAGACAATAAAGCTTTCGCTGTTGTTGATCCTGAATTCCCATAGTCATAATTCTTTTTAGGACATCATAGACAATTATTGTGATAAGATGCACTTTACACTGTCATTGTGAGAGGGAAGAGTTAAATGCAATCCAGGCTCATAAAGATCTCCAAACATCTAAGCTCTGTGTGATACAAGGATAAAAATGTGATTCTACGGTAGGGATGGGAAAGAACAGACGTAGGTACTGATTACTCTTCCCAGTTGCCTTCATGATCCTTTCCTGGGGAGAAGAACTAAGAGGATCTTTTACTCTTGTCTTTCATATTTCATAGCATGAGCCTTCCTGCAGAAGGCCAGGATAGGAAGGGCTATTGGACCAGGCTTTGGTCAAAAAACAGAATGCTGAAGCCTTTCCTTGGTTAGTTACCCTTACTACTGCTACATGGGAAGAAGCGAATGGGTAAATATTCAGGACTCTTCTTACCCTCAACAAGTGTTAGAAGAGTGAAATATGTCAATTACAATAAAACTGGAGTGACATTTTGAATGGAGGCCTATAATTTTTGGTAGAAATAGAACAGAAGTGTCATACTCCTATTTCCAGGTTCTCAGGACTGTAAGAAAGTCATACAGAAATGACCATAAGAGTCATTGAGTACAATGCTCTGCCATTGCACCACACCTTTAATTGATCAACTGGATCAATGATAAATTGGATAAATTGACTTTGTTGATCAAAGCAGGCCCTAGCATAATTCTAAGCTCTTGAACTAATTTTAAGAGAACGAATAGGGATAAAATAATATACTATTATTAGCGTTATATACTATTAGTAATGTTCTTTCAGTAACCACCAAAATTACTTTCTGACCAGTTTAAACTGAATTGATTGATAATGATCATAGGATGCATAAAATGACCTGTAATGCTTTCTGTATTTTTATTTTAAAGCTGAACTGAGAAATAAAGAAAGTCTATAACAAAAGGTAGAAAAAATCTTGAATAATGTATTCACTTTTCCATTCTTAGCTGTGAACCATAAAAATATATATATATTTCCCTGGACCATAATAAACTTGAATTCTAAGAGAATAAAAATTACACACACACACACACACACACACAAATCATGAGTTGTAATCTCACATTTTTGATCTAGTAAATTAATACTTAATTTTAAAATTTAGAACTTTTTTTCCTAAAATGTAATAAATTCCTGAATGGAAGATAATTTTAATCAAATAACTAAGACTTGAACAAGTAACTGAAACTTGAAAATGTTAAAGAAAGTTACTTTAATAAGTCTTTTTCTTTCTTACCATTTAAAATAGAAACTTCTCCATCTATTCATACTGCTTTCAACAATTTTTTTTCCAAAAAAGATTTTAATTAGAAAATTCCCAAGTAGTTCATAGCAATTGCATGAACAAAAACTTTTTTTTTTAATTATAAAAAAAAAAAAATAGTATCTGTTGTGAGAATGTTTAAAAGAGAAATTTTGTAAGGCTTTGGATTCTGTATATCCTCATGGTTGAAGGCTGCCACTTCTGATGAAGAGGATCAACCACAATCTGTACTGAAATGAGTATAAAATGTGCTCAGTGAGTCCTGGGTCAATCTCAGTCAGTCACACTTTAATATTCAGTCAGTACTCTTTGGTTCAGAACCTAAGAATAGGATTGATAAAGGTCTATGACTTCCTTCAAAAGCTCTCCTAGTTTTGCTGGGGCTTGATTAGAGCCTGGTGCAAGACATTGTAACTTTTTTTGATTCCTGCTTTCACACTCTGGTGCTTCTGAGACAATATTGACTTTTCTAATGTAATATTTGCCATACTGTAGTTAGTGTGGACTATAATACTTATGTTTCCCCATTATTAGGATCTGACATAATTCTGAGCTGAAAAACAAAGTCTGCAGTTCTTACACAAGCTACTGAACTTCTCACAGTCAGAATTAGAAGGTTTCAAAGTCAGATATTGAAAAACAGAGGGAGCCAAGACTCATAATTGAAAGATAATGGTGGAGGCATTAATCTGTGAAGCGTATGTGTGTTTTCAATTAGTTGTAAATGTTCTTTACACACTTCAGTACATGAGACAGGTTAGTTTGGCAAGCCTGCACACCCTTTCAAACAACAAAAACATTCCTTAGGACAACCCGGACTATTTGAAACTGGGAAGTGAGAGGAGGAAAACTCGGAGTATGCTAGCTATTATGATGAAGCAACAGTACAGTACAGTGAACCACAGTTCACTTCTGATTATCAAACCTACCCTCGGAATGTGCACTGTGCTTTCTCAAAAGTGCAGGACACCTTTACATGTAATGCGCTCTTGATCACCATCTATACCTATATGACCCCATCTTACACACAAGGAAGTTACGGTTGTGCTGCTGTCATGACCAACACTCTCTCTTGAAACAGAACACCCTAAGGGAGTCAAAAATAAGTCCTAAAGTTTAGAGGGTAGAAATTCAGATGTGCAAGCAAAAAATAAATGTCTTACCTGATCTCTTTGTAAACTCAGTTGCGTCCCGCTGCCAAGGAGTTCCTCTTAAATTCCTTTTCTATGCGTGTCTGTGTCTCAGTATTCACCCATTTTGTATATCATTTATCATTGCCAGCACTGGGAGCTACACCAGCATCTGTGGGATACATAGTATGTTTTGGATGAAAGCTCTCCCTGTTACCTTTAACAATGCCAATTGTTTTACATTCCCAGTATTCTGCACTCAGCTTTGGTGGTTAGAAACAACGTTGCTGGCTGCAGTGAGAAAGGGTTTTGAATAAATATTAGGCAGACAGTAAACATACTTCTATATATAATCTTTACTTGAGTTTGTATTTTAAACTATGGGTAACATTGGGAAGTTTTAACATTCTTTACTTTGAGTGTCTAAATGAGAAGCTTACTTTATTAACTGACAAATGGTGTCCAAATAAACACCACTATTGTCTTAAACTCCAATAGAAGGAGTTGGGCATTTCTGATTCAAGATATTGCTGCACTAAGTGGACAAGTTTGAATTCAGGCTTGAGATCTCAGACCCAGGAGGCTCCCACATTGTAGGTACATTGCTGACATCAACTCTGTCACACTGTACTTTGGTAGAAGAAATTTTTTCCTTTAAAAGCTATCAACATAGTTTTGTGTCTCAATATGATAACTCCTCTGGTACAAACTATCCTATCTGCATCATTCAATCTTAAGAACTGTTGGGCATGAGGAAAATTCCTGATGCATGGAGAGGTCTGACTCATCTCTCACCATGCTGTCCAAGCAATCTGTCAGTGGCTGCTGTGACAACGAGAAAAACAGCTGAGATCTATAAGAAGGAGACTGCCTCAGGATCACTGTGTTCTCTGTTTGGGAGTCACATGCATTCAAAACTAAGAAAGCAAAGTAATTCCTTAATGACTATTCTGTCCTTGACACTGGGAGTTTCTGGAGCCATCCACAGATATGAAACTACAAACACATCTTTTGGCAGACAAGGTCACAGAGGTGTGAGGAACAAATTCCTAAAAATAGATGCTTACACTCATAATGTTATCGTATGCATTAAGAGCGGATTCCTATCTAGATAATTCTAAATCCACAGCACAGAAATGGGTTTGGTGACTATCTGTACAATTAAGATGCAGAATTTGAATCCAGTTATTAAAATAGCTATATACTTTCGCCCATCTATATTATTTCTAAGATTTGTTGTCATTCACCAACCTCATTTAATCCTGCATGGACCTAATACTGCTCCATATATACTGATTTTTGCATGGTAAAATAACCTCTCTGACTTTATGGGTCTTGATATTAACAGAGAGAATAGATGAGAATCAAGTTTCCTGTACATTCTCAGGTATTGCTATAGTTCATGACAGACAGAAACATGCTTTTTGGGGTGTGTGTGCTCTCTTACAAAAATGCTTTTCAGTGTTTCAATCTCTAGCAAATATAGTGATCAGAATTATTTTACAATGCATTATTTCCAAGTGAAAAGGACTTTTTACTTGGTTGTAGTTTATACATGCATTTGATATTCCATAAGACTCATCTGTGGAAAAAAAAGTGTGTTAGGGGGGGATAATTAAGTTGAAACTTCTGTTCTTTTACTTCAGCGAACAATGATCATTTAAATCCAGCAGTTCTTTCATGGGTTTACAGGCTTTCAGGTTCATTACAATGAGTGTAGACATTGAGAACACCTGCTGAAGATATTTTTTATTACCTGTATGTGGAAAATACAAAAAACATTTCATGGTTCAGATCAGGTTTAGTTTGGTCAGATGAGTGTTTACCATGTAATGCCAACCTTTTGACGTTAGTGTTAATAAAAGCAAGGAAAAAGTCTTTTGAGACATAATTACTTGTTTATCTACACTCCTTCTTTGATAATAGATTGGTATATGGATGACTACAGCTTACTTCAGATATACAGTTCAGTTTACTTTTAAAAATTATTGCCTTTGGCTATGGCTCATAAAGAATCTGGAACCTGTTCACTCCCTTGAGAAAATTCTCTCAGATGTTTTTCCTGGAAGGATGTCTTAAAGGCTATACTTTTTTTTTTTTTTTCTGAATACTGATAGAGGTGATTGTCATCCTTTATTGGTTCAAACCTTTTAAGCTTCTTGTCTGTATGAATGAAGCATAGACACTTTACATTTATATTATACGGCACTCACTATTTATTAAGATTTTTTCTATTGTGACTATTCACCCTTATCTCTGAAATAAGTTTATATAATAGAAAGTAAAGCAACATAAGTCATGACTGCGACTCCTATTAGAATGAAGGATACTCATTCATAGAGGAAGGCACATCCTAGCTTTTGGAAGTTTGCAGAAAAAATGGACAAGACAGATTACATACATTTTTTTTTCTAAAAGTTTAGAATAAATATCCATTGGAATACCTGAAAAGTCAAAAACTCCAAGCTGTAATATTTTTATTTTATTTTGGAAATGACATTCCTGAACTACAAGGTGTTACTATCTCTGAAAGGAATTGTGATTGGACTCCTTGAGCCTGCAGTGGAATCATGTGGCTTTGATTGCTAAACTCCAGTTAACAGACGAACAAATGAAAATGGCTAAGAGACTCGTGTATGAACACATAGCATCCATGTAAGCTTTCTACAGATACAAGACAATCAATTCACCTGCCCTGTAATCCCCATTTCTTAGATTAATCATTAACACAGTAGAACAAGAAATATGTTTGAATGCTGCCTGTTTTCCTCAGTTTGCCAGCATTTGTGCTTAAGTCCTGAATCTGTTTGAAAGCACATTATGACTATTAGCAAATATGTTCAAACAACATGGGCTCAGCTAGGCAGTCTAATCAGACCTATGATTTTACTCTTTCCCAAACTGTAAACCATGAGTGCAGTGCAGAGTTGCATACTCACATGCACTTTCAGTTTCTGAAGTGCCTGCAGTCTAAGGGGCAGAGAGACTACATTTATGGTAACAAACACTTACTAGCACATTAATTTATATTTGCTTCCCTTCTTATGACTAGCCTTCAGCACTGTTTTAATCTATAAAGTTTCAACAAGATTTACTTTTTTAGAAGTCTTTTTCTTTTTTTTCTTCTTCTTTTCAGAAGTGACAGATTCTTTTCAGATTCAGAATTGGTTTAAAGTCCATTGCTTTGGGGGAGTTTGAGTGGTAAGAGGCAAATGCTAAAGATTTTCGCTGGAGAGCTTTTCTGTGTTTCTGTAAGTGAATATTGGTTTCAATGATTTCATGTGAGTGGCTGTAGCAAAACCGAAGCACTGGCAAAAAGAGGAGGGGTATCTGTAAGCAAAGACCTAAAATGCACCACTGACATTTTCCTTGTGTATTTATCAGCAATTTAAAAAAATCTTGTTACCCAGATCCTTTCCAGTTGTTTATCATGACAGATGCTGCAGCTGTCTGTGTGGCAACCAATACAAAGAAGATGGTTTGCTGTGCTCCTTTGCTTAAACAAAAAAAAAGAAAAAACCTTAAGCTATCTTTATCCTCTGTAGTGTCTCAAAGAGGCTGTCAGGTAATCACATGGAAAGGTTCTGATCATTGAAGCCATAGTCTGTTGGGAGGCTGGGTGTTGACATGAATAATTTCCTGTTTTCTTTATTATCTTTAAAGCTAAATGAACACTTTTGCTGTTTGTGGCTTTAAATTTACACTACCAGATAAAGGAGTCAATGTTTATTTGTTTTTTTTTATTTATTTTATTTATTTTTTCAAACACAAAATTGTTCTGTGAAGTATTTAGGAAAAGAAGACTGAGAACAGCCTTAGCAAAACTAAGATATGATTTCCCTCACTTGTTTCTTTAATAGAGACATCAATCTCCTTGTCATGGCTTTGTTGCTATACATATGGAGCAAAACTTTTTTTTTCAGACTGATTTATTTTTTATTTTAGATTGAGGGAAACTAAAAAACAAACAAAAAACAGCGGAAGAGGAATCACAATATGCTGCTTCCAAGCTGAAACACTAAGAAGGAGTTGTTGCAGCAGGGCGCATGCTGTATTTAAAGGCACTGTAAACACCGAAATACTCATTTTCTTGTGTTATTATAAACATATTAGTCTTTTTTTTTTCCAATCCCATTTACGTTACTAGACTGTATATAAAGTATTGGTGGGGTTTTCTTTTTTTTTTCCAATCCCATTTACGTTACTAGACTGTATATAAAGTATTGGTGGGGTTTCCCATTTTATATAGCTTATTTTATGTGAGACCTGCTCCTAGAAACAGTTTAAATATGGTGAAAGACTAGGGAGCAGCCAACAGCTAATAGCTGCTGTCATCATAGCTAATGCTACCTTGGACATAAAAACGATGCCTTTAGAGTAATTACGATTTTATTCTGAGTACTTTGGATCTAAGTTTTCTGTCTTTCCCCTGGATTTAATGGCTTATGGATCTTTGCTCTCCTTTATCTGATTTCTCCTTCAGAGAACCCAGGATACTCAGGTTCTGCTGCCACACTACGCTAATACCAAATGAGGGGTCCAACCACCCTGGCATGGGCAGGGATACCTTCCACTAGATCAGGTTGCTCAAAGCCCCATCCAACCTGGCCTTGAACACTTCCAGGGAAGGGACATTCACAGCTTCTCTAGGCAACCTGTTCCAGTGCCTCATCACCCTCATAGCAAAGAATTTCTTCCTAATATCTAATCTAAATTTACCCTCTTTTATTTTAAAACTGTTACCCCTTGTCATATCACTACACTCCCTGACAAAAAGTCCTGCTCCATCTTTCTTATAATCCCCCTTTAGGTGCTGGAAGGCCGCTATAAGGTCTCCCCAGAGCGTTCTCTTCTCCAGGCTGAACAACCCCAACTTCCTCAGCCTCTCTTCACAGGAGAGGTGCTCCAGCCCTCTGATCATCCTCATGGCCCTCCTCTGGACTCACTCTAACAGGTCCATGTCTTTCTTATGCTGGTGGCCTCAGAGTTGAATGCAGTATTCCAGATAGGGTCCCACAAAGGTGGAGCAGAGGGGGAGAATCACCTCCTTTGACCTGCTGGCCATACTTCTTTTGATGTAGCCCTGGATATGGTTGGCTTTCTGGGCTGCAAACACATGTATTCATTTCTTTGTCCACCAATACTGTCAAGTCGCTTTCTGAAGGGCTGTTCTCAGTCCACTCATTGCTCAGCCTGTATTTATGTTTGTGATTGCCCTGAGCCATGTGCAGGACCTTGCACTTGGCCTTCTTGAACTTTGTAAGGTTTGCATGGGCCTACCTCTCAAGCCTGTCAAAGTTCCTCTGGATGGATCCCTTCCCTCTGGCACATTGACCACACCACACAGCACAGTGGCATCCGCAAACACGCTGAGGGTGCACTCAACCCCACTGTCCATGTCGATGACAAAGAAGTTAAATTGCACCGGTCCCAGTACAGACCCCTGAGGAACACCACTTTTTACTGGTCTCTACCTGGACATCAGGCCATTGACTGCAACTCTGAATGCAACCATCCAGCCGATTCCTTATCCACTGAGTGGTCCAACTGTCAGATTGACTTATCTCCATTTTAGAGACAAGAATGTTGTGTGGGACCATGTCAAATGATTTTCACAAGTCCAGGCACATGACATCAGTTGCTCTTCCCTTGTCCACCAATGCTGTAACCCCATTGTAGAAGGACAGCAAGTTTGTCAGGCACGATTTGCCTGTAGTTCCCTGGGTATTCCTTTTTTCCCTTTTTAAATGTGCCACAACTGCCACAACTTTTCAAATATGATGGATAGTGGCTTAGAAACTTCAGCTGCCAGTTCCCTCACAACCCTGGGATAAATCTCATCAGGTTCCACGGCTTTGTGGGCATTTGGGTTCCTTGGATGGTTTCGAACCTGATCTTCTATAATGAATTGGGCTGTGTGGCTAGAGCACTAGAGCACTTGCCAGTGAAGACTGAGGCAAAAAAGTCATTCAGTACCTCAGCCTTCTCCGTGTCCCAGGTAACAAGGTCTCCTGTTTCCTTCAGCAGACGAGTTTCTCGCAGCCCTTTGAGTCTGGTTTGCTCCTTTCTAGCTCTGTCACCAAGTGAATGCTCTGATGATTTTTAGAATCCATGCAATTCTTTATAAAGAAGTCTTACCAAGTCCTAACAAAGGTCTGATTTTTTTTTACTTTTTTTTTTTTAGTCACTCTTAAATAAGTTTACAACTGACCTGTATTAACTAAGAATAAGTAGCAAATAAGTTAGAACAGTTAGACTCCCACAGCATCTGCATCAGTCCATCTGAAACTTGTATATGAAAACACCATTTTGAAGGTGTTTCTCGCTATTTTGATAGTGATTAATAGGATATGCTATTTGACCACTGATACGTTTACCCCTATGCTTAAAATTCAAAGCTAGTTTTATTGCAGTGCTTCTTACACAGGAAAAACTTTCACAAGGTTTTTCATATTTTTCCTCCTTCCTAGCTTGTCCCAAATACACAAAGCCATTTTAAACTTTGGATATACTACAGACAACTTTGGAGAAAACAAAACAAACAAACAAAAAAACTGATTTAATAAATGCCTAATCTTTGAATTTCTCAGCATTTGTTTACTGTGCAGTTATTTTGCATAGTAATATATTTAGGATAAAACCAAAAATAATAGAATTTTTAATGTCAGGACTTAAGATTCTATTTTGTGCACATTAGAGAAGACAAACAATATTGACTTTTGAAGACAGAAATCACAATTTTTCTTTATTTTGTGGTAATGTTGACAGAATTAGTGGTCAGGATGATAAAGACTGAGACTTATTTCCTGGCTGTCTCTGAAAATCAATTATCCCAGAAATTTCAGATATACCCCTTCCAAGCTAAATAACTGACTCATCAACACTCAGTTAAAGTTGTAAATATATTGAGCAGTAGACAATGAAAATATATAAATGCATATATAATCATATACATATGTAATCACATTAATCCCTAGCCTGCTTATTATTTATAAAAAAGAATCAGTACCGCTCTTCTTGGCCAACATCTCAGGATATATCAAAGACGATATATTACTCTGACACAGCCAGATGGAACAATCTTATCCAAAAAGTGCTTCAAGACTAGTCAAAACAGTCAAATATCTCTTTTTTGAGAATGGAGCATCTAACTTTTAGAAGCCTTACAGCTTAGGTAAGGAAAGTGTCAGATTTCTGAGAATTGAGAAAATCTTCTTACCTTCATTCTATAAAACCTCATCCTTCCAGTTAACAGTTAAGCTAAACAAACAAACAAAAAACACCCTTTAGCTCTTTAAATGTATTAAATTAACTTCTGTTTCATTTCTCTATCTTACTACTTCTTTTTAACTTTCCTTCAACAGGCAAATCACTATTTGTTCAATGTCCTAAGATCTCAGAAAACCTCTGTTTTTCATAGTGGATCCAGAAGACTGTGCATCACAATTGTTTCAAACTCTGCCCAAATAAGTTGAAAAGCTCTCTGGACTGATATCTGGAGCGTACCTTTTTGCAATACTACTGTCATTGTGGCGATCTCAGTCCATTACCAGAAGAGATATGAGGTGAACTGAGGAAAAGCTAACTTGCTTCTGTGATACTTCATTCAAAGGGCAGCGTATTTCTTGTCACATGAACCATGGCAGGTCTGCTAGAAAAAGCATGTATTAAGATCCAGACTTCATACTGATCCACACATCTGTCAATCACCCTGCAATTCTGAGTTTCTGGTATGACTTTGATTGGTCTGCCCATTTTATTCCTTGAAACTAATTAAAAAAAAAAAAAAAGTCTCTGACACTTCCTACTCTGCTAGACTACATGTATTAATGCCTTTTTCATAAAATAACAATATTCTACCCATTTTACAAATTTCTGCAAGAGCTAAAGATATGACCACTGTAAAATATACATTCCTACCTAAAGTTTTCATTATAGTCATTTTTTCCTTCGTTTCCATCCTGGAGTATTTTTTCTGATTGAAGATTATTTGTTTTAGATTATATCGTTCCCTGCAAACTCAAATCGAGGAGTTCAGTGACAAACCATTGACAACTTTAAGTAATATTTTTGAATTTGGAATTTCACTGCTTTAACAAGACCACTACTTCTTATATTTAGGCTTCTTTATTTTGCAACACAAATTTGACCACAGACATGTCCTCTTGAGAAGTGATACAAAGTTGTTGTGCCGAAAATCCCNGGTGCCGAAAATCCCGGAAGCCCCTTTTTTGTTAAAAACGGAAAAAAAAAAAAAAAAAGATCCCCAATGTATACTGAACCTTTACAGAATCCCCTAAAATAGGTGAAAGGACCACGGTTCTGAGGTTATAATTTCTTCACATGCAAAATGCCTCAGAGAGTGCCAAGAAAGTAGCCATAGCATATTGTGTTATGCTCTGGTTTTACAAAGTTGCAGAACAAATTTTGTTTTGTTAAATTTCATATTCCTTTCCTCTTCCCTTTGTCTTTTCCTTGCTTGATATTAACATACTGACAACCTTACTAACCCTGGTTAGTACTTTTGAGATAGTGTAATGCTTTATTTATTTATTTATTTATTTATTTATTCCTGGTCACCACCCAAAGCAGTAGATGTAGGTAAAGCAAGATAACTTGGTCTCCAGCTGCTGCTACTATTTATAAATAATGCTTTCAGAATGCCTAGACACCCCACTCATGAACATGGGTTCCACTGAACTGAAGGCTGTCTAAATGCACTTAAAAATATGGACAAAAAACAGAAGCATAGCGTAATACACTGTGGTAATTTTTACTGTTACTGTGAAATACTTCAGGTCTACCTGAAGGACAAATCAACCTGTAGCGCTGTCTAGTTGTCCTCTTGTAATCTCTCTTCCATTTGGAGAATATTCACGGGTAATATAAATGTCAACCACTTTTTAGTGATTTAGAACTGACTGATATCCCTAAATGACAAAAGGTTGAGAAACAGCAAGAAATAGAACTTATTTCTTACTTTGTGATTTCAATAATAGACACTGCATTTGTAGCAGTGAAAAATATATATATATATATATTTTACATGTTAGGCAATATTCTTAAATGAAGATATATTCTCTTCACATTTTTTTGTTTTGTTTTGTTTGTTTCTATCACCCATTATAGGAAATGAGGCTGCATGCCTAACAAAGGATAAGATAACTGCAGCGTTTGTATTAGAATAAGGTTTTGGGGCTTAAGACTCAGATTCTTAGAGTGTAGGTTATCTCGCAAAAGTGGTGTTCTATTTGTACTAATTTTATTTTCTTGTCAATTACAAGTGCTGTAACTTCATATATCACTCCCCACCAACCAAGTTCCAGTTCCATGTGTTAGAAGCCACTAAGTGTAATTGTCTCACAGTAAGTTTACGCTATTATACTGTTAATATTTTCCTGTGTTTCCAGAAAGATTTTGACACTTGTTTATATCTGCTTTAGGAGCACGCAAGGTTCTGTATAACATTCCAGTTGTTATGCTGTGCAACAGACTCCAAAGTTCCTCCCTCCCTTTCCCTGAGCTTCTTAAACTCTGGGTCTTTGTTAAATGACAAACGACTCATTTTCCTAGCATTGCTCATATATCTGTTCAGCACCTAAGAGTCAACAGTGAAGTAGGAAAGAAAGCAAACTTGTTTTCAGTTCTGCATGACCTTATTTTCTGATCATTTTGTTTCATGACAGTAAATGAGGCTGACATCACTTCCACTAAAAGAACTGATAATTCTGATTTTCTGTACAAGTAATTGTGTGTGAGTAGACAGACAGATTTTGGTTCTGGAAATAAAATGCTTGAAAGAAAGCATTGTTTTTTTGCATTTTATGAATCATTTGCCTGACTATACTTTTTCGTCTGCGCTAACATTTTTAAGAAATAGGCCCTGCTAATTCTCATACTGAAAGAAGAACGGGATGATTGCTTCTTCAGTGGTAGCTGATTTCTCTTGGGGGTAGGAAGAAGTGAAGTATAAAAGTGTTTTCTGTGCTGCAAAGCAGATTTTCTGGCCTCATGTGGTTTTTCCTGCTTAGGAAAATAGGTTATGTTTAATTTTTGTTTTATATTATTATTATTCCTGAGTCCATTCTTATTTTCTAGTGTTGATATTTTTCATCTGCAATTCTGAAGTAATGGCGGATTGCTATTCTGGGTTAGATAATATAATCAAATTGCTCAGTGTCTTAAGGAATCCTATCATCTCAAAAATTACTTCTGTTTTAAAACATTGTGCTTGATCTTGTTATAATTTACAAGAAGCAGACTATATTTCTATAAAGAAAGCAGACTGGAGGATAATCTAATTTCTTTCAGTATGTTTACTCTGCACATTTCATAGCGTTTTAGCTACAGTCTGTTTCAGTTTCCTGTGTAATGTCTGTCAGATATACCCCCCTCTCCGCTTCTCTGATTCTTTGATAAATGAATATTATTTTAGTTGGAAATAATCACTCTAAAATCACAAAAAGTGTAGGAGAGCTAGCTTATATAATACCTGAAATTATTATTTTTATACATACATATTTTTAAAATGGCTATACTTCAGTTTAACAGTGCCTTGTTAAGTAAGAGAATATGTCCAGACTTTTCAGTGAAAATAAGTTGTTCCTTATTTCCCCTTATTTCCTGTATGCATTAAGAATCCTCTTTTTTTTTTTTTTTCAGGTTTTAATTATTTAAAGTTCTTCTCTTCCTCTGAAGCAACATCAACTTCACAAAAAACTCAGTGCTTTCTGCATATAGAAAAATATATTTATGCATATGTATATTATCTAGCTCTTTATAATCACACATATATTTCCCTATTGGAAATCTTGATATTGAATTCCTATATACATAAGAATTTTAATACGTAATGTACAAGTTTATACTTGCTTAATATAGGGTTAATCAAAATCAGAGGATACTTATTCTCTATTACTAAAAACTTTATTACTCCTTGATGGTACATCTAAATGCAAATATTTTAATAAGCAAAAATTTCTACATGGTTGTGTCATAACAACTAATGAAAAAGTTTCTTCCTCCCTCTCAATAAGAATCTTTCCAGTTCTCAGTTTTCTGATTTCTTACTTTTAGAATGCAAATCAATTTGTTTCTTCTGTATAGAGAAATTAGCCTCTTGCACAAATTCTACCACCTTTATCTTCATGTAGCTTTCTAGTGGTCCTCAAATATGTTAGAAATATTGCAAACAAATCACCGAGAATTCAACATGTCCAAGAGAGTCATTCTTCCGTAAGTTAGAAAGAACAATCACAGTATGATCACATGAAAAGGAGGGAAAATGCTTTAGAAAATCCTCTCACAGAGGCCTCTAAACAATAGACAGAAAACAGTATATCACAAACTGAAGGAAAGAGATCAAGAGCTTATTTGACTGAAAAACAGAAGGAATATAACCTGCTGTGAACTGTAGAACAGTAGATCTGCAGAAAGGCAGGGGACAGAAGGATTTAACTTGAATTAGACCAAATTTGAGCGAACTGATAAAATCTGAACATGACTGGACTATGATTATATAGAAGGTTTGTTTAAAATTAGTTTCTGATTTTATGCAAGAATTGAAGACACCACAGTTAAGAGCATAATATAAAACTTCTAAATCCCATGCACTTCAGCTGGAATGGTACTTTAGAATCAAACTGTGCTGGGAAATATACACTGAAAATTAAGTGAGATGAAAACATATGTTGGTGTTTCCATCTGGACATATGCAATTACTGATTAAAACTTTTCTTTTTATATACAATCTATAATGGAAGAGGAGTTTGGAAGTATTAAACATTTAAAGAAGGTTGCTGGATTTCGATTTCCCATTTCAAGGAAATGTACATTTAGTTCATAATTCATGCACTATCAGTGCATCACACTAAGGAAGCTATGAGAACTGACATTTCATTATTTAAATTAATTGTTTTAAATAAATTTAAATGAATTGCTCATAAAAAGTAGAGTACACTCAAACTTCATACAATGTGGCTTGTCAAATGGGTGTCAGACACCCATAAAACTGCAAAATATTAATGTTTGTATCTACCTTTGCTTACCTTATACAGACATAAGAAGGAAAAAATGTTTTCTCTAAGAAACCATGACACATGAGATTATTCAGTAACCAGTACAAGCCAAGAAATCTAATTTTTTTCTGATATGAAATTTCCATTGGAACCTAAGTGCTTTATAAATATCAGTGGTCTGCAGCCCACAGCTGGAAGGAAATAAAACAGTGTGAATGATGCAAGGACAAAACCAAGGTCACTCGTGTATGTGAAACTGTGGCATACTCAGACCTGTTTTACTCTTCAGCCATAAGTAACTGCTCTCGCACGTAGCTTCAACCGAAACACAATTCAAAAGTTAAAAGTAAGTTTTTAAATTGTTCTTCCTAACTTTATAGAAAATTCTTTTTTTTTTGTTGTTTGTTTGTTTGTTTGTTTTTAAGTACTTTATTTGCTATACTTCCCTTTTTGTTTGGTTTGGTGGGTTTAGCTTGCAGAGTTTTTAATTTCTTTAATATAAGTATGTACAGCAGAAGGACAGACTTAGAAATAAAGTAAAAGAGTCATCATTCAGACTCTACATCTAATAACACTTGTGGTCTGACTTCCCTTCTTAATCAGGGCATGTAAGCATCTGTCTGGTTATGTGTGACTTCTTTAGAACTATTTTATAAAGGTTTGCTGGACAAAGTTATAATAAGTTAAACCCAACTTCCCATAGATATTTCTGGAACTGCTAGGCTTTTCAGCTTTTTGAAATTCAGATATTTTAGAATGCCAATTGTATCTATTACTGACATGATATATATTTAGTTACATATTGGAAATGTAATTAAACCATAATTATATATACCTAGAAACCATCAGTTTTTAGTTGAATGTTCAGTTCTTAATTCAATAGGGTGAACTTTAATTTCAAATAACTCAAGTTAGTTTTAACAGTACAGTTTGATTATAATCTGTTTTTTTAAGTTCCATAGTAGCCATTAAATGACAAATGTATTGCCCCTTCAATAAATTACTATTTTTCCTAAATTCTGATAAGAAGTATAAAATACCATAACCTGTTTTCTATTTTGATTTTGAGGTTTGTATCAGGTTCTGATACAAACTGCATTAAAATAAAGACTATAATCCTTCTAGTGATTAATCATTTATAATATTGATTGGTTGTTGTAGATTTTCATATTTTTTTATATCAAAATTTAGAACCCTCCAATCTGGAACAAAAATCTGCTCCATATCTTTATTTTTTACTGAAGCCAGGAAATGTTTAAAAAAAAAAAAAAATGCAAAACAAAACAAAACAAATACTCAACTTCTTATTCTTGGCTAAAAAATGAAATAAAAACTTCCTGTCAAGTCTCTTCTGAATTTTCCCTTTTGCTTAGAGCATGTTGTAAGCAACTCCTCTGACTCTGCAAAGATTCTTAAGATTTGCACAAGGAGAAGATTAAAGCAACTGTTTATTCGTGTGTCTTGCAGAAGTAAATTATATCATCTGGATAAATGCTGTTAATAATTTTAAACATATGTCCTAAGGGAAGAGACTTTCATAGTTATTTCTGGATTGCGAAAGGTGTGAAAAACATTTTTGCCTCATATTCAATTTGGTCTTTTTTCTTTTCTTTTTTTTTTTTCTCTCCTGCTTTCTCATGGAACTCTCATTAATTAAATGTTTTTAGGAACATGATTTGTCTCATACCTAGAAAGCTTCATAATAAGATATTTTTTAATCATGCATTTAAGAGTGGTGAAGATACTAGACAATGCTTTGAAAAGTGTATTGAATTCACTGTCCAGCACATACATTGGAAAATCACCATTCTTTTTCTTTTATTCCTGAGGCAGGATGTCACATTTACCGATATACAAAGAAACAGGATACATATATCAGATGCGCATGAGGTAACACATATACAATGTTTGTTACTTGAAAGTGGACAATGAAACATTTACTTAAATATATTTAGAGGCAGTTACCATCGTTTTTGATTTGACAGTGTTAGGGCAAGTCTTCATACTAGATATGTCATGCCTTCATTTTATAATACTCTTCTCTCTCATCCTTTATGTAATCTTCAAGGTAAAATTTCTTCTCAGCGCTCAGTTGATTGATAAACTAGGCTTTTTATTGACAATCTGAGAAACAATGATTTGTCAACTTAGATTTCTAATCATGTACAAACAGAATTTAGCTTGATGGGGTGTAAGTACTTTATGGATTTTGAGCATCTATCTGTAAAAAATGTTTTAAAAATGATCTCTTCCTATTTCCCTGAAAAAGGATCAATAAAGGTGAAAATATTATTGTCTTTCCTGTGTTGTATTATCTCCACTTTGTTTTATGAAATTTACAGAATAACTACAATTATTTATGAATTAATTTGAAAATTCTAAATTAATGAAGGAATTTATTTGACATTAGACAAGGGAGGGTAACAAGCTCCAGATTAATGAATACAAGTCTTTTGTTCATTTAAGTAAAAGTATGTAGAAAAGCCAGACCTTCAGTTGCTAATTATATGTAACTTACCTCCTTGCCTCCCCTGTGTTAGGTGGTACGCATTTGAAATATGAGTTAGACGTAAGCAGTTTTTGAGCATCCCAGAATTTTGAGTTATATTCATGCTAGTTCAAGCTCAGGTCAACAAGCCTGTTTACAGTTATCTCCTCCCATTACACATAGATTAAACTCATATTTCTGGGAAACACTCTGAAAGAAAGTATTGTTGTCTTGCTTAGTTATAGACAGGTTACCCATGAATTTTTCAGAATAAGCATTCTCCAGTTCATGATGGTATTGTGTGAAAGTAATGAAATACTTTTTTAATAGTCCCTCCATTTCCAAGCCAAAAGTTGGCATGGAATGAACAGTCCTTGTTTTACCTTATTTATGTTTAATTATGTTTGTTAAGAATTACAATTCACCACTGTAATTACACCAGAATGCATTCTCTGAGGGCTGTTAATTTTTTTAATTTTAGTTATAAGCACCCTTTGAACTTTCACTTGGCTCTAGTGGAACTTGAAAGGTGCAATAGGGGTTGGGTTGGTCTGCAGAGCAGCTCAGAAGTAATACAATTCCTGTACACTTTATAGAAGAAATAAGAACCCTGCAGAAGTGGGTTAACTAACTACAGTAATGCTCAAATACTTTGTCAAAGATCTCCGCAGATTTTTAGAGGGAAAAAAATACAAAATTCCAGCTATTTAAAAGCAACATCACCTGTAATTTTCTCCTCACAGAAAACAAAAATGCTAGGAAATGTCATGCAAAAAATATTTTCTGCAGATGAACTTCAGAAAATGTGAGCTTATGATTGCAAGTACACTTCCAACTCTTTCTTATTTATGTGGTTTTTCCTCCTGACACATTTAGCATAGAGGTAATGGGAGGGAGTGGAATTGTCCAAAAATTTTTGGTGATCAGAATTGTTTGTTCATAGATTTTCCTGAAAAATTCATTCACGTAGAAAACAGTCTTGCATCTAATAAACTTCTTTTTTTTTTTTTTTTTTTGTTTGTTTGAACAGCTGAACTATCTAAACACAGAGAATGATCACAGCCAGCAACCTCCGAGAAGTCAAAGCATTTTTCCCTGGGTCTTCAATGCACCCGTACAGCATCTTGTAGTGCTTTTCAGTTGAACAGAAGCCAGAATGTAAGTACAAATTGAGATTTCAGTCCTTTCTTAGAAATAAAACTTTAGAGGATAAAAATATTTGAAAGTAAGATTCTCATTTCCTAAGAATGCTGCAGTAGACAAAAGAACTATCAGGAAACAAGGAAATACAGTGGTATGCCCTGAATTCCACAAACCTTCAGAGTGCAAATACCACATTGAAAGAATAGATTTCTCTCTTTTTCAGTTCTCCACTCTTCTTTGTCTTTTTCTTGTTTTTCAAATTGCAGCAGCAGAACGTATATTATATAAATGATCTTAATGCTTTAAAATAATTTTCTGGGTGGTAAGCAGCATTAGTTCTGTTTATTATTTAGCCTAAAATAAACCAAATCCATGATTGGTGGATGCCTTAACTATAGTGCTATTTGTTCAGGTTCGAAGGGAAGGGTATCTGTTATTAAACTGTTTGATAGCATTGGGGGAAAAAAGTCAAACATGTTTGTAGGCTGTTAGACTCTTTTCTTCAGGTGGCAGGAATATAGAACACAGCGTCCTAACTGCCCAGCATTTGCACCAAAGTTGTGACAGGACATATGTAGGTCATCTTATTATGGAACCAGAAATGAAGAACCCAGCATTGTCAGGGCTATGTGTTATTAAAAGATATAACCTGTCGCAGATTAAACTATATACTTTACTCATAAGAGAGAAGCAGCAATATATTTATTGATATAACGTAGTGATCTAATAATGCTTAATCGTAAATAAGACAGCAACTTCAGATTCGAGATGGCAAGGTACACTTGATTATTTACTGCATACACGACAGGGTAAATCAGATGTGTGAGAGACCCTCCTGTTGAGCCATGAGGTTCAGAGTGGATCCCCTTGCTTTCTAAACTCCTTGAAACAAAGAGGTAGGAGCTGAGGTGCAGCTGAATCCACTCCTAGTTCCAGACTTGCTCAATGGTTTGTGTCTAAGGATTATAAGTGCACAATCAATCTGGGATACAATCTTAGCAAAGCTTACAAATTTTAGCAAGCTATTAATCAGTTACTGAGGATCTGTTGCAGCAAGGTATCTCTCGTGAGGAGTAAAGGATCTCTGCAGCAGGCGTGACCTTGAGAGGCGTCCAGACTCAAGGGGAGATCCTGTCGTGTAGCCGGCTGGTGTGCAGAAGAGCTCAAAGGGCTCTTGGCCTGCTCACTATTTCTAGGGTAAGATGATGGACTAATAGTCATATAGTTGTTTTTTGTTTGTTTGTTTGTTTGTTTGTTTGTTTGTTGGCATATCCTCCTTTGGCCCTCAGCTGCTGAGCAAGATGTCTGTCTGTCAGTTTCTCCAGCACCCAGTTTGAGCCAATATTGTGGTCGCCATCTCCCTGAGCAAGGCCTCAGGTGTAGCCAGTACAGTGGTCACTGTCTGCCTGAGCAAGGCCTTGAGTTCAACGGCCAGTGTTTGAACAAGGCAACAGCCAGACCGAGGGCAAGCGCCAGGGAGGGGGGTGGTGGTGGGCACATCATCACACAACCTCTCCATATAGTAGACAGACCGATTCCTCTGCATTATTTTATGAGGAAACCATTGTTATCCCTTCATCATGTGGGGCTTTTATCCAGAGTTTATCCATTCTAGAACAAAATTACAGTCTCATAAAGCAGTGTAGTGGTATTCTGTGTAATTAGAATTCAGTATGAAATACTGTAGACTGTTATTAAGAAGTTATTATTTTGTTTAATTGCTGATTATAAAACAATATTAAACACATGTATTGATAAAACTATTATAGGTAAAACATTGTAAAGATATGTGCAAATAATATATGTTTTATAATTATTAAGCACTTATATGGGCTTCCTTAATTTCATAAATCATGCTAAATGTTTGGTATTCTTTCTTTGACTACATCATAAGCTATTGCAGCTCCATTAAGATAACTTGCTTCTGTAAATGCTTGAGGTAACCTCACTCTCTGGACCCTCCTTGGAAAATACAGTTTTTTATACTAGACTATCACCTTGCATACTGAAAGACTTCTTAGATTAAGGCTGTATGACTCTCACAATGTGAAGAATGAAGCTCAATTGTTAGAAAAATCTCTCTATATGTAAATGTTTACTTACATTTAACTGAGAATGTGCCAACAGTGAACTTAATGACTAGAGACCTCAACCTTCCTAATATTTCATAATTTTAGTTAGAAACTAGATTATAAATTTTTATTTCTTAATTTTGAAAATACAGAAACTGAGAGAAGACTGAAGCATAAAATTATCCTAAAAGTTTAATTTGTGTTTTCACAAAGATTGGATCTGCTTCCTATTCTCTCTTTATTGCTCTGCTCCTGTTTGATAAATGCTACACTTTAAAATTCACCATAATATATTTCTTTCCCACACCTGAATTAGAAGTTTTAGGATACCTAAACTAACTGTTAATCATAAAGTTTGCTAACAATTAATTGCCTTCTCAGTAAACAGTGAGATTCTTCTTTTATATTAAGTTTGGTTATACAGGGTTGTATCAGTAATCTCACAGAATTTTAGCTTGCATCTCAAATTCATGAAATATATCATTTAATACAGATATGGCAGCTGTTTTCCTGGCAGATACAATAGAAGTTGGACTACTGAGCTCCAGAACTAAAAGCATAAACTATTATATTTCTAGCAAAATATTCAACAGACTTACTGGGGGCTATAAGAAGTTTTATCCTCCATCTGATGGCTCTGAAGGGAACTTATAATTTACTCTCACCAATGGATTACATATTTCCATTGCCCAAAACAGGCTTAAAACAATTGGAAAACACATCTGCAACAACTATAACAGGAGCTTAGATGCCCAGAGCATATATGGGAATGTGTAGACACCTAAATTTATAAGTTTAAATTTGGTGTTGAATTTGACCTTGATTTTGTAACTGTAAGATCTTCAGAGCAATAGAGTGTGTGGGTTTTATAGAGCATTCAGTGACCCCTGTAGAGCTCTCTGAAGCCATGAGTCTTCAGGGCCCTTCCCCAGAGAAGAGATTTCTTTTACTCAAACTGATGTTTCCAGTTATAACTCTGTAAGAGCTTTCAGAGCCAAGTCAATGAAATTCTGCTGTCAGGAAGTAATCTACTGCAAGTAGATTAGGAAGTAATCCGCTGCAACTGAGACTAGATAGACTTAGCAGTTGTATAAGGAAGGTGAGAAAATAATTTCAGAGAGAAGAAAAATAATCTGACCTAGAAACCAAAACAAGGTCCTAAGAAGACATAAAAATGTGAACAGACTGTTTTTGGAACTTGAAGACTTTTTTGTTTGTTTGTTTTTGTTTTTTGTTTGTTTGTTTGTTTGTTTCCCCAGAATTTGATACAGGGTGCTAGCCACCTGTTCTGATGGATGATTATAGAAAACATTATTATAGACAGAGGTCAAGGATGTGGACATGATAGTGTTTTGTTTTGTTTTGTTCTGTTTTGTTGTTGTTGTTGTTGTTCTGTTTATTCATTTGATTGCTTTTGTTTGTTTGTTTGTTTGTTTGTTTGTTTGTGTGCTTATTTTGTTTGCAAAATGAACCTGAAATCTCTGATTTAGTGAAAGATGGGGGAAACTTATTCCTAAATTCTTATGGAAACAAAGCTTATGATGACATGCTGTAAAGTTCGTCTCCTTGGTTAAGAAAAGATTGTTTCTAACCCCTTCCACTGTTTTTCAAAAAGCACCACTATCTTTACAAAGCAGGCTTTTTAAAAGAATGGCATGAATTTTACTTTCTTTCTAAAGAGTACTAGACTCCTTAGAGATATCCAGGTGATAAAATACATTTGTGGTAGACTGTGAATGACTAAGTCATATTTCTGAAGTACCCATCAACAGATTTCCTTCTCTTTGCCATATTCATGCAGTGGAGTACCACCACTTTCCTCAATTTAAGTTCATTCACCTTTTGGAGAAGACTGTTTTACTCTCAATTATTTTCACTGGACCAGCAAATGTTTTTACCATTTTAAGAACCTGATTTTCTGTGAAAATAAGATCTATCCAGTACATAGTCAACACAGGCTGCCAGTCCCCTCACCTTCTCACACCTCAATAACGTTTGTACTCATTGATTAAATGAAGACTAATTTGAGAGAGAAGTATAGCTCTTAATGCTCTGTTCCTAATTGTCTGTCGGCTAGGAGTGGCTGTGTACCTGCTTATCTGCTGAAATGCACGGTCAGCTGTAGTCACTTTCAACATCCACCCCAGCACAGTTATTTTCTTTCTCTGCAATTAGAGGATAGCACAGAAGCTTCTGCGACTTTTTTCCTTAGATTTCCTTATTTTACTTTCCTTCTATTTGTTAAGTTAGCTGGTAGTGTCATGTTTAAGAATTAGAATGAAATCTGTCTATGAAAGATGTGGATACAAGTACACTGCGCAAACAATAAGGACCTTAGTACCATTTTCAAATCAATAAACATGAACGTGATAATTAAATTTAGTAGTTTGTGAAGCAAAACTTAACATTTTATTACTAGTGAATGCTAATAAATAAAAAGGAACCGTAGCTCAACTCTCAGAGCTGAGGTAGAGCTGGCAGGAGACAAACAGTTTAATAGATTTTTGTCTGTACTTTGAGAATGTTTGATATGAAAATTACTGGGAAAGGCAGTAAAATAAGATCCCTTTAAGCCATCTGTGAGTCCTAAAAAACAGCAGTGGGATATATGTCCTATAGGCAATACCATTTGTAAATGACTTCTGTGAGAACTATTCATAAATAAAATGAGTAGAGTTGAGAATAAAAATGATAAAAATGACATTTTTTCTAACTGAACTTGCCAGTTGGAGGGAAGGATCCCCTAGTGGGCCATCTCTAATAATGAGAATAACGGAGGTAACCGTTAATGAGGATAAATGTATTGGGAGCTTTTTGGAGGTTTTAAGTGCCAATAGATAATCTGCAGTCTTCCTTAACTGCAGGGGAAAAGGGATTCAGATCGATGGGGAAAAAAGGTTTGAAAATGTGGCACTCTGTTCCTTGATTTAAGTTCTTAGATGACCATGGCAGCAAAAAGGAAAATTGGCACAATAGATAATAAAAAACACAACCTCAAGAGGGCAGGCATTTATCCTTTAAAATAATCAGAAAGTATGGGCAAGAAATTTTCAAAAATAAAATTAAATATAGAGCTATTGAAAAATCAGATAAAGTCTTAGAGTTTACGGTAGTGACCCTATTTCTTTTACAATAACATTTGGAAGCTACTTTGTGCTTAAATCTGATAAATGATTCTTTGCACATTACAAAATTTCAGTGTCCACAAAGCAGAAGCCCAAAGGGACAATAGTAGTGGGAGCAGTACAATTTTTATACAGTGGGCTAATCTCAGCCACAAGGAATTAAATCCTTATAAGATAGAGATTTTAGGAGACCTGAGCTTCTTTCTCCTTTGTCACACATTAGAGGAAGTCTGAACTTTGAAGAATTAAACAACCATGCAGTAAGAAAGTTGAGTAATATCATACCCATCCAGATTTCAAAAACAGCTTTGAGATTTTTTCTAGTCAAAAAGCAGTCAACAGAAGAAATGTAGAAAGTTTAAATGAAAATAATTAATATGACTGCAGGCTGGGAGCTCCTAGTTGTCATGAAGAGAGGATATAACTGTCAAAAGAACTGGGATGATATAATTTTCAAAATCTGGCTGTTTGTTTCCAAAAGTATTTCTCAATCTCTGTTGACTTCTTCTATTTTGAAAAGTTCTTCCCTCCCAAAGTGGGTTTAAATTGTGTAAAATATGTATATGTGTACATATGTATATTTGTAAGCAGACACTTTTGTACACCAATGCATTAAAGTTGTTGCACCATTTTATAATCATTTAGAACTTACAAGTAATGGACTTAAGTATTAGGTCTTATTCCTACACTTAAATTTTTCATTTCAATATACAGTTATGAGACCCTGAGTCTTGGTCTACCTTGTAAAATACAGTTGGCAGATTTTTTTTTTTTTTCTGGTACTTCAGGGTTTTTTTGTTGGTAGTGGTTTTGGTTTTTACATTCCATTGTAAATTCAATGCAATCAGAGAAAGATCAGCTTTTGTGTTACCAAAATACAACTACATTTACATTCCCAATGTCATACTCAATGGTAAATAAGGTACACCCCTTCCACCCCCCAACCCCAACAGAAAGAAGAAAAGGAAAAAGTGGGGAAAAAAAAAAAAGAAAATGAAAGAAGAGAGAAAAAAGAAGAAAGAAAAAGGAAAAAGGAAAATAAGAGAAAAGAAAAAGGAAAAAAAAGAAAAAAGAAAAAGATGAAAAAGAAGGAAAAGAACCCCCAAATGAAATTGCATATCTGAATCACAGTCAGAAAAATTGATTTCAGCAAGCTTAAATTGGCTTCCACAACAGAATGGAAATCCAGTATTTTTGAGGGGTGAGGATAACTTTTTTTTTTTTTTTAGTCTTTCTTTCTTTTGCTACGTTTATTGATCTGACAAAGTATATACTCCTGAAAATCTTGCCTTGCTTTAAAAATTCAGCATCTCCATGTTTTACTTAAATATTTGCAAGTTGCTAAAAATATTACTAATGTATCCGTGGCTGTGGAAATCTTTAATAACATTTTGGTAATCAACTAATAAAAGTTATGTAAAACGATTGCTAGCTGCCCTCTGACTGTATCATTATTCATATGGTGGGAAACTCAGCAATGACTCTTTTCAGTTACTCACAGATATTAATCAGTTATAACGGCTTTGCTGCATTCCTGAATTTGTCCAAGAGCAATTAATTACAGTTCTATACTCAACTTTGGACATTAAATGATGTGTCACTTAATAGTGAATTAATTTCAGGTTGCGATTTGGTCACATATAGACATGAAGCAGTATTCAGTGCATAAGCATTCTTTTCTCCTTCAAATGAGAAAAGGTTAGAGAATGCCTGCCTTTCTTTTTCTGGCCACCCATTCATCATTTGGACCAGTCAAACTAAAAATAATCATGAAGATCATTCAAAAACTGAAAAGATCTAAAAATAAAACAAGACACATTCAGAAAGTCTTTAATGAATAGTGATAGTAAGGACTTTATTAAAACCTACAGCATATACTAAAGCTATAGGCCAATGCAGGAGATTTAGTTCATTTCAGTAACTTGGGATAAATTGCCTGTCTTCTGATCAGCTCAAAAAAGCTGTGATATATTTATGTTGGCTAGAAAAGAAACAAAACATATCCAAGTGATTCTAGTATGAGATTCAAGCATCCAGTAGCAGCGTGTGATGGCAGAACTCCCTGTTCATCTGTCAGCCCAACATCATCTATATGGTGGCACTGTAAGGAATGACACTTACGAATTCAGGTCTCTCCACTTTGCAGACACAGGAGACCAGAAACAGTGACAACCTTGGGCCACTTGTCTTGACAGATGATTCCAGCCAAAGTTACCTCCCCTGTGGGCCCTATGGTTCCAGCCAGTGTCAGAGTAGAGGTCTGACCACAATACAGACTTGAGGGAACATGAGTGCAGATTTGTGACACTGTTTGAAATCTAATGAGGAACGCTGTTCTCCAGATACAGATGTCTTCGCACACTTGTGGACAGGCTACATCACCTGGAAACCAGGAGTCAAAAACCATAGCAGAGTCAGATAAAACTTCAGGGCATGACAAAGTCAGAATGAATGGTCCAGTTGCCACCAGGTATCAGTGCTGCAATATTTCTATGGAGAATGGTAGATACCAGACATGCTGAAACACTGTTAGGAGGGTGTTTACAGCATTACAGCTGTAAATGCAACATTATTTTGATACAACTATTATTATGATTACTTCTTCTGAGGAAGGAAGCTACAGAGAAGTGTACCATTAAGGAGCTCTTGCCAGACAGTGTTGCAATTGGCTGTTGGACTGTACCAATGCATCTTTGATTAGTGCAGATGACTGCTGGTTTAGATTCAGACCCCATGCAGTTCTGTTGAAACCATACCATCTTTGCTTTTAATCTGTGGCATCACTTAGAAACTGCTATCACAGGTCACAGATTTTAGAAACCAGAAAGCCTGTGTTAACTTTTTTTTTTTTTTCAACAAAAATCAAACCAATTGCTTATTTTTTCATCAAGTCAAAAACTCCTACCAGCTTTTCTTCAGTTGCTATGTTAGCTGTTTCCATATTTACAGCCTTGTATGGTCTGCTGAACAAGGGAACACACTGCAACAAATCTCGGCTGTAAACATGTCTTTTTTTCAGAGTTGCTTAAGAGACAATTTGGTTCCTGGCAGAATCTTATCTGTCTTTCCCTGCTCTCCTCCTCCTTCTTCATGTAAATGTTATGAAAAATGAGTATAAATAAAAAAGTAAAGCTCCTTTTGTCACTTATTATATAGTTAGCAGTGACAAAGAGGTATTTTCTTAGTGTTCAACATGCTTCCTTGTAGCACCATGTCTAGAAGATTTTCTGAAATGGCATGGCTTCCATAACTCTCATGGAAACTTTGAAGTTTTATACCATGTTATACCTATAACTAACTTATTTTCCGAGTAAATTAGCATTCCTTTCATTTATTTTTGTAGAAGCTCTATATCAATAACACTAACAAGGTATTATAACTTACTTTGCTTAATAAAATGTCTTATATCAAAACAAGTGCTAGTTCTATTTCTGCTCAGCAGGAACTGAATGAAGCCATATTCTGCAAGATTCCTTGACTTTCAATTTTTCCTGTCTTATCCAGTGTGCAGCATATCATCTTCTCCCAGTGAGTGCTCTGCATTGGAAAAAGCAACCAAGCAAATATCCTCAGTGAATAAACAGTGACAGTCCTTACACAGCAAGAAATTTTCAGGTGGTGAAAAATTCTGGCAAAAAAAGCTCGTAGTGTCTATTGTTGAATAGTGTAACCAGGCATGTGAGACTGGAAGACAGAGAAGGGCTTAACTGTCACGTATCTTTGTTCTTGACATATGGTGTGTCTCCAAGTCAAAACCTGGATAATGACTTACATTGACAAGTGAATAATGACAATCTAAAGAAATCCTTGTGGAAGGGCAGAAAAGCTAGACATGTTAGACAGGAAGCTAGAAGCTTTGAATGTTCTTTTGGAGGTCCTGGGCTTTTTTCTTACACTGCCAGAGCTTCAGATAAAACTAGAGTGCTGATCCTGCTCTGAGCCCTAAATGTCACTTGTAGGAAGAATTTATCTGGAAATTATTTAATTGGGGGAAAACAAACAAACAAACAAACAAAAACAAACAAACAAAACAAAACAAAACAAAAAACAGAAATCTAAAAAGTACATAATCACTCAGACTCTCTTTTCCATGACTTCTTCTGAATATCTTCTGATCTGAATATCAAACAGAAGAGTAGTTCTTTAAGTTAACTGCAAATGGTAGGTAATGTTGATTTCAGCATGCTTTTTCCTCTTCATCCCATGTTGAGCTCAAAGTCACTTATTTTATCTCTGCATCTTTATAAGAAGCAAAATTCAAAGACTTTTCACTAATTTATGTAGACAACATGTAGACTGTGTTAAGGACAGTGATTTAAAATCACCTTCAAAATAACAAACTTTAATACAAAAAATCTCTGAGTAGATATATAGCAAGCTCTAGACAAAGCTCTTCTCATACCTAGAATGTGTGCAAGTGATCCATGAAAAGAAAGTTAGCCAAGGTTCACCTCCATGTTTTGGTTTTGCCTATTATGCAATAAATGAACTAGAAATATAAACATTGAAATTAGTATTTTCCTATGTATACATGAAAGTACAGCCAGTTTCAGCTGAAAAACTGTATTTGAAAGACCTCAGTTCTTCTGCCACAGTACTTTTCCCTGGTTTTAGAACACTAGCAAAGAAAAAAAAAAAAAAAAAAAAAAAGAGAATGTTTAAAAATTTATTGTATATATAAATAAAAACAAAAATAGTTTAAATCANAGATATAAACACATATAGATTGAATCTAAAAAAAAAAATGTTTTTAAATTGTATTATTATTATTCTCCACTGTTTTAGTGTGCAGTATAGAAGGCTATAGGTATGATTTGTGTTTATTCTGGGCATGTAGTCCTATTTGAAAGAGCATAGATGAGGTATACTCAAGCCAAGTAGAGGGCACTGATTAAATGTCATCAATATTACTGAGTTCAAAAGCAAGAATCTTCATGAGTTTCACCTCGCGTCTAGTCTCAGACTGATCCAGAAATATTTTCAGATATGTACTTTCTGTTCTGGTTTCATGCTACTCTGCCTCATTTTTCAGGACAATTTACTAATTAAGAAGATTCAGTGTGAGAAGATGGAATATTGACATATAAATGCTTTTATCAAAAATATTTCTTGTAGGAATTAAAAAAAAAAAAATTACATAACATAAAGTATTTTAATGAAGTCCTTTAAATTGCAGAAGGAACTNCACTTTTTCTCCCCACGTACCTTTCCCTGTGTTTAAAAACCTAGAAAAAAAAAAAAAAAAAAAAAAAAAAAAGAGTATGTCTATAAAATTAATGTATATATAGATATAAACACATATAGATTGAATCTAAAAAAAAAAATGTTTTTAAATTGTATTATTATTATTCTCCACTGTTTTAGTGTGCAGTATAGAAGGCTATAGGTATGATTTGTGTTTATTCTGGGCATGTAGTCCTATTTGAAAGAGCATAGATGAGGTATACTCAAGCCAAGTAGAGGGCACTGATTAAATGTCATCAATATTACTGAGTTCAAAAGCAAGAATCTTCATGAGTTTCACCTCGCGTCTAGTCTCAGACTGATCCAGAAATATTTTCAGATATGTACTTTCTGTTCTGGTTTCATGCTACTCTGCCTCATTTTTCAGGACAATTTACTAATTAAGAAGATTCAGTGTGAGAAGATGGAATATTGACATATAAATGCTTTTATCAAAAATATTTCTTGTAGGAATTAAAAAAAAAAAAATTACATAACATAAAGTATTTTAATGAAGTCCTTTAAATTGCAGAAGGAACTGCAACTTTCCCCTTAATTAAAAGAATTTTAATGATGCTTAGAGTAGGCTATTATTCAACATCTTGAGAATACTGAGTATGCTAAATGAATCAGTTTATTTCTACCATGCAATTGCCATGCTTTTAACCATGGAATAAAAAACAGCTATGAGAACTCAACATTAAAACTTTTCATAGTTTTCTTTATATCGGCACTTCTTTATATTTCTATTCCTTTATATTTACATTGATTTTTATCCTATTTATAATGACTTTAAAGTTCAAGACTTTTACATCTGCATTTAAATTTAATGAAAGTAAAATATTACTTCGCCAACCTCAAAGAATAGCATTTCTTTCAGTTTCTCTAATATTTCAGTATTTTGTGTGTTGTTTAATCATGCTGGACCATCCAGGGGCTATTATACTTCTTAAAAGTCTCTGAATATGGTAACTGAAGTGTTACGAATAACAGCTCTGTAATTTCAATGTGCTACATTTCTCATTTTAAGATTTTTATTACAAAGGTCAGTATTGAATGAATAACTCATAGAAATAAAGCATTTAATAGACGTGCACATAACTGCGGCATCTCGGTCAAATCTAAGACTGTGGAAAATCTGTTTTAAGAGAGACAGCAAGGATAGTTTGAAGGATTGACAAACGAGTTGTTGTTTTAATACAGTCTTATTGTTGTATTTGTTTTTCTGATATCATTCCTTTCTATCCAACATCACAGTCTACCTGTGCTAATATACAAGGTCTTTTATCATCATAAATGTGAACCTTAAACAAAATTAGATACTGAAAATAAATGGATGCTGACATAGGAAAACACTACAAATTGGTAGATATATCGTTTGACAGAGCACTGATAAACATATTCTGAACTTTGGATTGAGAAAAAGCTGACAATTCCATTTTCCAGTTGAAAGCCTCAGGAGACCTGGGACATTTTAGATGATTTCTGGGTGATCCAGAGATAGATCAGTGAATTAAAATATTTGCCTATGTATATCTGTATAGTTTTCTGTGGACTTTTAACATCTTTTGCATACTATGACTATGACATATAAGACAGACAATTAATACTTTGAAATGACATGAGAAAACATTATTTTTTTTATGAGAACAAATAACAAATGAAGAATAAGGGTGCTCTGTTGAAAAAAAAAAAAAAGGAAAGAAAAAAGAAAAAAAAAAGGATGTAAAAGCATATGTTCCCCACTAAAGCAAAGTTTAAATTTCTCAATTTCTAGTATCTTCCTGAAAATAGATCTGGACATAAATGGAAACAGATTAGACACTATTTATGCTAATTAAGTAAGACTATAGTAACATTAGAGAATGTTAAATTATATTTAATTCTGGATATATGTCTGTGTGTCCACATGTATATGTAAATATATAACTAGTCAGTAATTTTCTATTTTGAAATGATGGATTAAACTTTTAAAAAGGTAGTCTTTACACAAAATACAAAAAAAAAAAGTTTTTTTAAAAAAGTTTAAAAATAGATTGGAAATAGAGAGTAGTATATATATGAAATAAAATCTGAAAGCAATAAACTTGATTGAGCAATATTATATATTGAAAATTGTATGTGATATTAAAAATAAATGAGTGCAAATATGTGAACGTGTGACTGGTTAAAAGATATCAGGTCCAATCCCCAAATATTTTTTTTAAAAAAGCACTGTAATTGAAAAATCAGCAGGAATGCTGTATTGTATGTGATGCGTTACCCTGAAGTACTAGCAGGAATCACTTCGAAAAGGAAACTCAGTAAATGTTTAATTACAAGTACTTCTAAACTTTTCAAGGAGTGAAAATCTCCAGAGTATTTACAAATTTATTCTGCTTATATAGTAAAGGTCTAGAAAATTTGTCTAGCATGTGCCAGAGATAGCTTGCATATTTAATGATACAAAGTGTTTTGCACAATATTTACCTTCAAATGCCTTAGATTAGAGAGCATTTCATACAGTATGCAGATAGTTCACTTTACTTTCCAAAACCCTGGTATAGTATAAAGACATCATTCTTGTGTGTTATTTGAGCGGTATATTAACCATTCACACTGTAGTTGTAATGGATGATGACAGTCATGAGACACTGGTATATTTGATTTATACTATTCATTAAATTTGGAGACTTAGCTTGAGTCCACTGTCCTTTTTTTATTTTTATTTTTTATTTTTTTATTTTTTTAGTGTAGAGCTCTTGGATAACTTATAAATTATAAGCCCCTTATAACTACAACAACTGTGTGACTTTATAAACCTTAAAGTATAATGTTAGACAAGAGAAAAAGAAGAAGGATCAAAGAGAAGGAGTACAAAAAATGGCATGTTGGCTTAGCATTGGGCAGGGGTCAAAATAAAAAATTTTCAGTCCTTGGTCTGCTTATGAATTTTTGTTCCACTTATCTAGAAATAAGTGATTAATTCATTGTGGACTTACACCATCTTTGAGCAATATGCTGACAACAAGCACTCACTCTCAGAAGATCTAGGATCTTGTAAGAGCACCTGACAGAATAGAGCTAATCTCTAACTGAAAGCTGTATATTTCAGTCTCTTTTATTGCCATTTTTCTAACTGTGTACCTAGAAACTATCATAATCTGACCAAAAAATAAAATAAAATAAAATAAGATGCAAGTCCTTTGAAAATACGGAACTTGTTAGTTTATGTTAGATCTTTAATATCTTGAATATGTAGAGGGCACCCTGGAGTCTTGGTTTCCAATCTCACACAAATACCTCTTTAATATATGTCTAGTATTCAGGTCAGAAAGACTGGAATTATTCCAGAGCTAACAACTTAGAAATAGTCATAAGAAACATGGCTTTTCAAAAACTTTTAAAGGTCCTTGTTAACAACTGTTCAAGAAATTCTAACATCATGGAGTAACAAGAAGGACTTTTATGAATTAATAACTGTCCACATACAAGAAACAAAGACCAGACAAAAAAGGTCAGTATATATTAATAGGGTTTATGGGTAAAGAATATTAGCACCAGAAGAACTCAAAAAGATCTACACTGAAACCTAAGCTATTTAATTAATTCCTAAGTGATCAAAAGTTGTGAATGTTGACATCTAAATGTTTTCTAATGACAAAAATAAATAAATAAATTCAAATTATCATAATTTCAAATCAATATAATTTTAACAATTCAAATTGACATAATATCAAGTTAACATAATTTCAGGGCTCAATTTTAGGGCCAGTTATCTTCAATGATTCTATAAATGATCTGGACGCAGTACTTGAAAGCATAATAAATAATTTTGTGGACAATACTAAATTGGGAAGAGCTGTTGACTCCCTCGAGGGTGGATAGGCCTTGTAGAGACATCTTGACAAATTAGAAAGCTGGGCGATCACCAACCACATAAAGTTTAACAAGACCAAGTGCCAGATTCTGAGTTGGGATGGGGTTTTCCTGGATATATGTACTGACTGGGGGACAAGAGGCTTGAGAGCAGCCCTGAAGAAAGGGATCTGGGGGATTTGGTCAATGGCAAGTTGAATATGAGTCAAGTGTGCCCTGGCAGCCAAAAGGGCCAACTGTATCCTGGGGTGCATCAAGCACAGCATTGCTAGCTGGTCAAGGGAAGCGACTGTCCCACTCTACTCAGCATTGGTGCAGCCTCACCTCGAGCACTGTGTGTGGTTTTGGGCACCACAGTATAAGAAGGACATGAAACTATCAGAGTGTCCAAAGGAGGGCTACAGAGATGGTGAAGGGTCTACATGACAAGATGTATGAGTAGTGGCTGAGGTCACTTGGTTTGTTCAGCCTAGGGAGGAGAAGACTGAGGGGAGACCTCATGGCAGCCCAGCTTCCTCACGAGAGGGAGAAGAGGGGGAGTTGCTGAGCTCTTTGGTGACCAGAGATAGGACGCAAGGGAACAGCATGAAGCTGCGACAGGGGAGGTTCAGGTCGGATATTAGGAAAAGGTTCTCCACCGAGAGAGTGGTCGGGCACTGGAACAGGCTCCCCAGGGAAGTGGTCATGGCACCGAGCCTGCAGGAGTTCAAGAAGTGTTTGGACAACACTCTCAGACATATGGCTTAATTTTTAGGTAGTTGTGTGCGGAGCCAGGAGTTGGACTCAATGATCCTTGTAAGACCCTTCCAACTCACGGTATTCTATGATTCTAAAAATAAAAATCGCATCATGGTGGTTAATAAATTGACACCTAAAAACCGACATCAGCAAATGAAGAGAAACATACCTGAGAAAACAAAGAAATTTTGGCTACATACACAGACTGATAGCCCTAAATCAACTATTTTGGCTCAGGAAGTAAGTTTTGGAATCATTCTCTATAGGTCAATGAAAAACAGTACTGCTGAGAGCTAAACAACAATCCTAAAGAATGTTAGGAATTGTTATGGAGAAACTGGAAAACAAATTACCTTTGTATCACTTAAAAATTCATACTGTGCTCACACTGGAAAGCCATACATAATGCTGGTCACCTCCTATTAAGGATGATGCAGTATAACAAGTAGGGTACAGAGAAGGGCAAAACAGATCATTAGAAGTACAGTATAGCTTTCACAAGCGAAGTTTTCTTTAGCCTGGAAAACAGTTGACCTAGGGGGATTTTTGAAAGGTCTGTAAAATCATGCCTGTCTGGAAAAGGTGGATAAGGAATTATTATTACCTTCTATTTCTCATAACAGAGAAATTAGGCTACAAGAGATAATTTTTTATCATTGGCTTTAAAACAAATAAAAGTTTTTTTGTTTGTTTTATGAAACAGCTCATAATTAAATTATAGATCTCACTGCTGAAGGACATTGTGAAATACAAAGAAAGGAAAAGAAAAGAAAAGAAAAGAAAAGAAAAGAAAAGAAAAGAAAAGAAAAGAAAAGAAAAGAAAAGAAAAGAAAAGAAAAGAAAAGAAAAGAAAAGAAAAGAAAAGAAAAGAAAAGAAAAGAAAAGAAAAGAAAAGAAAAGAAAAGAAAAGGATTAAACAACTTCATGGGGAATAAAACCCATTGACATTAAATATAATTGTCCAGATGAAGCCTGTTACTGATGAACTTCCTAAACAAACAATTGAGGGAAAACTTGAAATGTGATCTCTCTAGACTTTCTCTCAGCTTTGTATTTTTTTTTTTTTTTCTCTAAGATTCTTATTATGAGCCATTATGGGAGATAAGGTGTTAAACTAAATGATTTGTCTCTGTATGCCTGTACCTACAGTCTTAACCTTGAAAGTGGGATGATAAAGATTAGCTGGGGGATAATTATAACTCTCCTTTAAACACTTCTTTTTACCATTTTTGCTATTTCAGTCTGAATACTAACAGTATTTACCTAGGACTATTAATAAATTAAAATGTTACACATGTTTTCAGACAATTCTGCTTAGTAAAAAAAAATGGAAATCAAGTTGGAAAGACAAAGTGAGTGCCTACCATTCCTAATACACCCTTCAGTCCTTTCCTAGACCTGGGCAACAGCAAAGTCAGATGGCAGTAAAAGTTATAGAAGGACTTAGGATTGGTTGATAATGGCTATGTTTAACAGGTGTCAGAGCAAAGCAGCAACTCTTGGCATTATTCTCAGACAATGCAAAATTTAGATTCTCAGAGAATGCAAAATGTTACTTCGTAGGAGAATATATGCTCTTTGTTCTGTAACGTTTCCACCAATTTTATAAGAACTCTGTATGAAGTATGATACGTTTTCAGGTGGTGTCGAATCAGCACAAGCACATTTGTTTCAATAAAGATACATAATTTCCTATTGGCTAAGAATTAGACCCCTCATGAATGAATGACATTGTCTTGTATATAGCAAATGAAATTTCAGTGAATATATTGAGTCAAGAAGAGCCGCCATTCAGCAAGGCACTTTTCCTCCCACTATAGTAAATTACATCATAGATAGGATTTCTGCAAATCCTAAACTGAACAGAGTAAGTGCAGTAAGGTAATGAATTTGTTTTCATAATAATGGGTATAATAAATGGGATTTTTTAAAATTCCTCTCCCATTACAGAGATAAGGTGATCTTTTAATGAAGATAACAGAGATCAATAAGCTTTGTATTACAGCTTTGCAAAATTTGTATCAAATTACAGGAAATTGTATAAATTTAGATATGAGGACACTATCATACACAGAAAAGAATAATATTAATGTTCTTTTCATGGTCCATCTCTAGGCATGATAAAAGGCAATATAAAAGCAAGAATTAGCTGTGGACATATTGAAAAATCATCACTACTGTCTTACATTTTTCATGTGGAGGAAGCACTTTTCTTTGCCCTGCCTTGCAGCTTTTATTCCTTCTAGCAGGCATATATCCAAGAAACCACCAGATGCACATTAATTCATGATAATTTTCACTTGCGGTCTTTGGTCTGCTCATCACTTTTTAAATTTCAGTATCTCTTTGTCCAAGAGTACATTGTGACACTCAGCAACAAATGTACAAAGATCATTCGCTTGCAATTCATTCAGAAATGAACATTCTCTCTGGACAAACGTTGGTAGATCACAGTTACTTGGAAACTGATAGAGGTTAACACATTTGGAATTAGAAGGCAAACTGAAAACTATAAAAATAGGCATCAAATACTGCTGTGTTGTAGAATAACCTTTGTGGATTTTTTTTTTTTTTTCATTACTATTTTACCTCTTACTGAAGAATTATATTACTTTTATATTGAGAGGAGATACAGAGTCAAAGGTGGTGGGTGCACCATAGGAAATCTTGTGTTGCAAACTTGCTTTCAGTATAGTATGATTTTGTTCATGGCAATACTATTCTTTTAATAAAGCAGAACTGTTGCAACACATATGAGGGAGATTCTCTTTTAAAGACACTGACTACAAAGTTGAATCAGTTTTTTCTTTATAACATTTCAGTTTCTAGTCTACTGCAACATATTCTTTACTCTTTAATTTTAAATTCACCACTTAAGATCTCCCTAAATCCTAGCCTGACTCTAAACATTATTGGAAAGGAGTGGTAAAATAACAATAACTCTCATCAACAAAACAACCTAGAGACAGACCAGAAAAATGGATGATGAGGCCACTGGGCTTTGGAAAATGGTGTATTTATACAACACTGAGGGCAAAATTAGAAAACTTTTGATGTATTTAAAAATGTATGAGATTATTAAGGTGAAAGTCACAGTCCTAAATTAACATGTTAGAGTAACACGGGTGGTGCAATTAACAGAAAACAGAAAAGCAGAGATGGGTCACTTAGTCACATTTGCTTCTTTCTCTTC
The DNA here is from genome assembly GCA_013399475.1 of Chauna torquata. NCBI lineage: Eukaryota > Metazoa > Chordata > Aves > Anseriformes > Anhimidae > Chauna > Chauna torquata. The sequence goes on along the minus strand of VXAL01009475.1, from coordinate 6,011 downwards.
TTTAGCAGAAACACTGTGTTGCCAAATGGATGTCTGTTCATAAATGTCTGCAATACTCAGTCCCAGCACTGAGCATGACAGCTTTCAATAAAACATTCACTGTGATGCTTTGAGGTCTTCAGAGGTACATAAAATAGTTCCCAAACTGCACATTACATGCAGTTTTCCATTATACACTGCACAGAATGTCCTTGACATTCAAGAGTTTGCCATACATATTTTAACATGCATCACTCCAGGGTGTATTTGAAAATACCCTCCACTTGCCTTTAATAATAATGACTTGTCAAGTGGAATCCAGATCTTGCTTAATCTAACATAATATGGACTTGATTGTTTTTATTAACTGTCAAATGGAGCCCAATAGCTGTCAGAAACATTTTTTCCTTCTGTCACGCACTTGTTCCCAGAATGTTTCATTTCAGACCACTAATGTAAAAGGTTAATAAACTGCAGTATTAAATGTCATTAATATTCAATATGCATGGCAAGTGAATAATTTTGCAGATTTTTTCTTTTAAAGATGTTGGGACATTAACATGGCTATTCTGCAGCCTTACAGAAGCATTCCATGCTGCATGCATCAGCTAATTTGAAAGCTAAAACCTCTGTGAAGCATTAGATGGTCCTCACCTTTATTAAAATTCACGTGATTGCTTCAGAATTCTGAAGGGTTTGTTTATTTATTTATTTATTTTCCAGTTCTATCTCCTTCCCCCCCCCTACTTTTCTCTTCTTGCTATTACAAGCTATGATTAATCTAATATTATTTCATAAACATTTTATGTTTTAAATATTAAATGACCATAGACAATAAACAGAAGAACTGATTTTTAAATATCCATTTAGGCCACTGTCATTTCAAGGTTGGTTATCAGAGATCATTTTTCTCCACACTGTTATGCTTCTCAAACAACAACAAAAAAAAGTCAAACCTTGTTATGGCTATAAACAAATTGCCTGAGCACCAGTCAAACTTATTAAAGATTCACAAGTCTAGAAGTACAGAGATATAAGTGATAGAACTGATCCTGCTATCTTAGAATTGTGTGATAATGGCACAAAAATACTCTCACAAAAAATTTTTCTGGCTGTATGTTAGTGACACTGGGAACTGAACTTGATAAACAGTCTTTGAATGAGATATAAACTAGAAGAGTATGCAGAACTAGAGACTACTGATCTGTTTTTCAAACATATATGAAATCCAATGTTTATTTAGAACTGAGTCAACAGACCAAACACACTATGAAGGAGAGCTCTAGTGGTGAATGACACTTCCAGTCCATGAGATCATGAGAGATCATATAAGTGCTTTCCTTAATGAAATTCCTACTTCTAGCTGCTCCTGTGTCCTGTGAAGACAATGGATTACTTAACCCCTTAGAGTGCACATGACGTGCAGTTTGCATGCCATATGAAACCTTGGTACTTTTAGTAGATATTGCTGCACTTCTGTATTGCTTTCCACACTTTGGCACTATTAATAAAAATTATACCTATCTTTCTTAACTATATCAAAGATAGTACTTTAAAGAAAACTACCAGTAATAATATATACACAGGCATGAATTATTCATTAACAATAAAATTCACCTATTTCACATGGTCATTCAGTCAGCTAATTATACATAAAAACTTATTTGCTCCTTGAATTACTGCTTAACAAAGAGCACTTTTGGCAGATGTAGCAACTCAGCGGTGCCAGTGTTGAAAGCCAGTGGCTTTCTTTCATATACCATACGGAAAAGAATATCCCGAAATAATGTTTGGAAGAGATACAATAGTTACTTTGTTACAGGATGGGGTGGTTGCATTGTATGATATCCCATTGTGTTGTTAATTGGTTTTCACCAGCATAAAGAAATCTAATTATGCAATGTGCTTCAAACGCACTGTATTTCCATACATTTGGTCTCATATTATCACAGAAATTGACTTTTGATGATATTATACACATAACTCATTGCCAACTTACATTATTAGGACCCGTCTCAGTGCTAACATGCCCTCTCTGAAATGAAGAATAAGTCAGAAATTCTTTCACTGGGTACTAACCTCATAAAAATGAGAAAAGGAAAGGAGGAATGGTGATGAAAAGAGCTATAATTAGTACAGAACTTGCAAGAAAGGATAAAAAAATTAAAGATTTATTTAATATGTTTGTTTGTCTTGTTATGTTTTTGTCTGTCCATCTGTGTCATTAACCTATATTAAATTTCTGGTTTTAGTAAAGTATGGCTATATTTTAAAATAAAATATAAAGGTTTTATTGAAAGAATATTAAGAAAAATATGTCTACTTCTATACTATTTAATGTTGATTTTCATTTTTCATAACATTGATGCTTCATGAGCAGGATAAAGAGTGACTGTGGTGACAGGACTATAGCACTGTTGGACCAAAGCTGGCTGAGATCTAACTCAGAGGGAGCTTGGTGGGTGTTTGAGTGTGCCCACAATCCACTACATAGCACACCTGAAATCTGCAATAGGTGAGGAGGTGAGGAGCAGGTAAATGCCCTGCAGACTTCACTATAATCTGGTTAGTCATTAGGACAGCATCAGCAGTCTCTGAAGCCAAGGGACTTATCCTGCTGTGCTGCAAGGGATTTACTCTGTATTCCTGCAAAACAGAAAGAAGACTGATTCTCTGTTCAGAACTAAGAATTTTAAACTTCCATCTTTTATCTAAATTCTTTTACAATCACTGTCTTTTTTATTCCACATTTGTGATAATTCTGTGTTCAAACCCTTCAGAAAGAATCTGAAGATGCTAGAATAGCAGAATGGAAAAGAGTAGTTATTATTCCTTTCTCCTATTGCCACTTTTTTTCATTGTAAATGTGCTTTCTGCAGGGAGAAGTGAATTCCTCCCTTGCTAAATAAATGTGTAGTCTATAAAAAATAGAATAAACTGAGCATGGTTTAAAACAAAACTGTATTTGTGCACACCTTTAATTAAAAATATAAATATTTTCAAAATAATAGCATTTTTACAGTGGCTATAAGACACTCCAAAATGAACAGTCAGTGGTGGTAGTTCATGCCTAGTTGCATTGATGGTGACTTATCCTTCAGCCTCATGGCTAGCAGTAGCACACTAACTATGAATTAATGCAGTTACTGTTTATGTCCTACCATATCTTACTGCTTAATTAAAAATGAACCAGTTTATTAAACTGGAGAGATGAAGCTTTACCCTCTACATGCCTGAATGAGTCTTTGAGCAGCACAAAAGTCGCTTTCAACTTTCCTCATTTCAAGCCTCTCACAGTAACTATTCACACAGAGATTTGTTGACTGCTCTTGAATACAGTTGCTTCTTTTGAGCTGTGGTAATCCATGTATTTGCAGGATAATGAGTTGTGGGAATGCCTAGATTCTGCACCCTACCTTTCTTCTAAGCTGTCATCCTGTCATAATAAAACACCTCTCTGGAAGTACATCTTAAATAAGTATTTCTGACGCAGCAATATAATTTTCTCTCAGTATTTTGCAATAAAACACCACTTCCAACAACTCACAAAGCCATGACTTTCAAAAGAAACAACATTTTTCCCACAGAGTTGGCTAGGTAATGTACACTTGAGGCTGGAAGACCAAAGCTGCGTACAGCAATAAAGTTAATACACACACTACGAAATTATTCCAAATCTCACATGAGACGAGCTGATAAAAACACTGTATACCTGAAGTAAAACTAATATTTCTAATTGATTTCAAAGATAAGTTCATGTAATTAATAAAGATATAAGTTACTGCTAGAGACATTGCTTTGCCATGGTTTAATACTTTTAGAAGCTCATACTGACTGTAATTGTATTATCCTGAAACTGTTTCATTGATTGTTTAGACTTTCTACTACTTTTCTTTGAAGAATTATTTTTCCTAATTTACAGGATATTTTCCTCTTCATCTCCATTTTTAGAAGACATTACTCCTTACAAGTTATACTTCCTGTTCTACCCTATCCTATTCTTCAGTGCTCCTTCAGTCTGATTCCTAGGAAAAATCAAGGAAAAGTTTGCTGGAGTGCTGTCTACAATTGGGGAAATCAGTCACATCCATTTTTCATAAAGTAGTCAAGTATCCACATGAGATTTTTTTATCTTGTTTTGCAGCTAGTTAGCTGCAAATAACTATGTAGCTACCTGAACTACAGAGAGCAGGGGTGGGGAAAGATGTTGACCCCAATGAGGTTACTGCCAAACTGGAAAGTTAATTTTCATTTTAATCTTTGTAACTCATAGCACCTGCAGCATAAATGTAATTTTCCATTTACATGTTCCTTCAATGAAAGGGTTGTCCACATCTGTGAGATTACACGATGGCAGATTTATTTCCAGTATTACTGCTTCAGTATGAAACTTATCATTACTTTTATATGATTATGAGCTGTTTGTTCCCCTGTTTTTATCCTTCTAAATATCCATTGCTAAAAGTCTGTCACTGAATAATGCTTAGAGTACATTATCAAACCTTTTGGTAATGACTCATGCAGAGCTGAGATATCTTTTTTTACTTGCCTAATCAGTATCACACTTTTCAATTTTCCTAGATCATTACCACTTGTACGTGTCAGAATACTTCTGGGACCTATGAATTTAGCTAACAATACAAAAAATGCAAAAACAGTACTTGCAAGCAAATGATTCCTTTCTGTCAGAAATATTCAGTAAAATTTGTAAAGAGGCATTTGATATTATGAATGCTTTTTCTTAATACACACCCTGGCCCCAGTTAATATTGGAATGCTCAGAATAGCCCACTTAGTCATATTTGTGGGCATGTGAGAGACAGAATATGGAAATAACTGTATTTGAAAAAAAGGTGTCTAGAAGGTCATATAGCTCCTAGTGGCATTTCATATAAAATTTATATGTTACAAACCATAATTGTAATTAGTGCAGATATTGACAGATAGAGTTGGCTAATGCTTCCACTTTTGAAGCTATATTCATCTGCTGATAATTTTGTCAGACTTTAGGCATTTGGAGTGAACTGTGCATGTTGCATCACTTTGATTACAACTTTTGATATAAACAAATCCACAACTTTCATAAAAAAATTTAGAGAGAAAAAAAATATTTTGTGTAGAAAGATCAGTAAATGCCTCTTTTTAAGAGACAGTAGTATTTCTATAATTTGAATGAGGTCTTTGAAATAGACAGTCCTTCTTTTTGGATCTGTGGTCAGGCCAGGGTGTCAGTAAACAGCTTGTCAAATAACTGCCAGTTCTGTCTACTAAAAAAATGCCACGCTTCTATCCCATGCTTCAAATCTAATGACATAATTCACACACATTTAGGAGAGACCTATTAAAGATTTGCTACTAAATTCTGGAGCTGAGTTGTATGCGGTTCAGAAATGACATACAGTTTCTGTTTTCTGACTGTAACCCCCAAAGAAGTAATCAGCTGTAGCCAGAACTGAACTTAACTTCTACCGCTTCACATGATGGACTGCTGAACACAGGCCTTAAAAGAGAGACATATATTTCTTCTTGATTTAATTGCTTTCCTGAAAGTTTAAGGATGGTAAGGAAAGAATGAAGAAGAGTGTTCAGCTCAAAAGAAAATGACAAAACAAAAAAAAGAATGATCATAAAAGGAAGAATGAGATGAAAAGGAGGGCACAAGCAGCAGAAGCCAACCTTTGTGTGAGAACAAGAGAATTACATTCATGCTAAAATCTAGAGTTACTTTTGGAGTGTTTTAAGCCACATTCGGCCTACTGACAATATGTTAGGACAAGAACAGCTTCATTTCCACTTGGAGTAAGCAAGCTGTTCCAACATGTGCTGTGCATGCTTTTGACTGTCAATGATTACACTCACGTAGAGGCAATCTTTGTTTTTAAAAAGTGTTTTGCACATTAGTAAGTAATATTTTACGTAGGCAAAGGCTTTACAAGATACAGGGAAAATAAATTAGTGACTATGGTGCAATTTGTCTCAAAACGTGCTTTTCTAGTGGACTGAATCAGTAGGCATGGAGCTGTGACAGGGGA
>VXAL01009474.1:75645-126802 GCA_013399475.1 Chauna torquata | reverse complement strand
TCCCATGTAGACTATAAAATGAATCCATGCACAATTTTTTCTTTCTCTCTCAAGGATTTCAGTTAAATGAGCTCTACTTTCACAATAACATGACTGTAGGAGGGAATCAATATGAAAAAGTAGGTCTCACTTTCTTCCGTAAATCAATCTATTACAGCACAGCTCTGTCACCTGTTTTTGCACATTAATCTTTTCTAGCATAATTCATTTTATGTATGGTTCAACTAAGAAGCAAAGATGCCTGTTTCTTCAACAGCTGCACATGTTCACATAAGTGGAAGCAGAAAGACTGTTTATTATAGCTGACAACAGATTTAGCCACACAACCCTTGATAGCTTCAGTCACACCAGGATTAAATCCCATCATTGTGTAAAGTCAACATTTTGTGATTTTTCTCTTTTAGTTCTTTTCCAGACATTTGGATAGGCAGCATCTGTGTCTCATCATCTTGGGCCATTTCCCCTAAAGATTGAGGTATTTAAATCTAATTACTCTGTCACAGCATAAAATGCCACTATTTTTAGCAGGGAAATATTCCAAAACAAGGGAATATTATATCTCAGTGCAGTCATGTGTGGAGAAAACAAACAAACAAACAAACACACAACAACAATAGAAACCAGCAGTAAGTTAATGAAGGACATGTTCTTACTAAAACTATCTTCTAGAAGTTGCATTTGTAACCATGACTTCTTCCTTCTGCTAACCAAAGCAGTACTTCAGTCGTCACTCTTTTAGACTGGCAGCTTGCATATCTCTTTGCTGCCACCAGAACTGCTGCATATGGGTTTGTTTGCCTATTGTTATATAACATTATCTTCAAGTGTGGACTTTTATTCCAAGAAAAGAAAAATCTTCTCAGAACCTAGGAATTACTCCACGTTCAAATTAAAAAAACCTCCCTCAATCCAGTTTAAAAGCTGCAGCAAAGCAGGGAAATACCAGGTACGTACATGAAAGAAGTTCTTCACTTTAAGGAGAGGAACAAGGGCTGGAGAAACTACAGAAATTCCATTGGTGAAGATATTCAAAACTCAACTTGATAGGGCTCTCTGCAACCTAATCTAACTTTGAAGCTGGATGTAACTTTGAAGTTAGTCCTGCACTGAGCAGGGGGTAGACCAGGTAGCCTGCACAGGTCACTCCTCCCGTAAATTATTCTGTGCTCCTACGTGCAGAAACCCTGTGAAAATGGGTTTCTCTTCCTTCTTCTTCATAATGTGGTAGCTGTGACAGCAGCAGCTGTAGTCACATTAAATGGAAACTAATGTGAAAAAATACACTTGTGTAAAAAAATCTTGTGAGATCAAAATAAAATGAAAGGTTCATGAAGATGCAAGTTAGAAATAACCTCAAACCAGCTTCTGCAATGACTGTAAGAAAATTCAGGGTCTGATACAGAGCCCACTGAATTCAGTAGTGGTCTCAGTACTGTGATGAATATTACCAGAGAGGGGAAAGGACAGGTAAAAATTGTATGAAGTAACATTATTCTGTAAACTTAGCAATAAAAAGTTCCCTTACAGATAAAATTTTGCCACCAAAATCTGATGTCACCTCCATCTGAAAAGCATTAACAGAAAAACTAACTGCCAAACCAAAATCAAAAGGTAATATGTTGGAAATAATAATGGAATGTGATAAGCTTGAGCTGCCACTTCAGAGGAAAGATTTTGAATGAGATGTGAACCCAAGATTAAAACGCTTGAAAATGGGATATTTACTTCCAATTAAAATAAACCAGCAATTTTTATTAGAAACACTAATGACTCAGCTTAGGAACTGAACAAATTTAGCAGAGTCTTCAACTCAGCATGTTTTTTTATTATGTTGGGTGTGTTTAACCTGAAATTCTTTACACTATTAGTCTCTCCCCTCTCACCGAAAAAAAAAAAAAGTGTAAAACTGTCTTCCCATTTAAATTCACATTTTCAGCAGACATTGGGATCTCTGTGCTGCCCTCTCTTCAGTGTCACCAAGTCAGTGTATGCTGAGACGTGTTATGCCAGAGAGAGCTCCCATGGGAACAGCCTTTTAGATGGGCCATTCCTCTCACAGATACTTAAACTCCTATTCAGAGAGAATAAACGGCTTGTTGGAGCTCCCAGAGAGAGCCGGTGCTTTGCTTGGGCTTGTAGTGATATGTTAGTTATGTTCGGGCTATGGAAGCAAAAAAATAAAACAAAAACAAAAACAAACAAAAATAACCACACACACAAAAAAACCCTTCTGAACAGTGCAAAACTTGTTTTTCTGTCCCAGCTCACCTCTGTGATTGCCATGTTTGATCACACTTCGGCACATTTTTCTACACTCAGGATAAACTGCTTCCTACTGATTTTGCACCTTGAGTTGTCAGAAACCTAGCTCCAGCAGGCTAACAGAGGTCTCTTAAGAAGTTCCAGTCCTGCAGCACCGAAACATTTTCCTATTGAGTTTAAGGAGACTTGGAGCCAAGACAGAAACACAAGACGCTGATGGCTTACAGCACCGTCAGAAACCACAGACTTCAGTAAAGACGCAGATGTTCACCACCTCTTGGTGCTAAATCCTTCCAGAGCCAAAGAAAGCCTGTACTGAAGTAGCTTTCTTGTTTAAGCACTCAGAAATGCAACTGGAATTGATTTAGGCCTGGCCTCCACACAGAAGTAAAACATCATTATTCCAGTGAGGGATGTGATTTTTCCTTCTGGCAAAGCAGTTCCTCTGTACAACCCCAGCACAGCTACACTGCTATAAATACAGCTTATAGCACTATAATTTATTTCCATTCCCATAAACACATTCTAACCAGCCAACCATCACCCTTGCTAGTTCCGTTATATTGCTTTAGCTACATGAGCATAGTTAAACTCTTGGGTGTAAACAAAGCCTCAATGATCATGTTATTTCTGTTTTATTCAGCTCAGGCCCTCTCCAGAAGGCATCCCACACTACATATATTTCTCACCCTTTAAGTTCAGAACAACCTTCAGACTACAAATGGCCTTGTAAAATTTTTGTTATTTAACTAACAGTGAAGTACCATATGAGAAATTTGTGAGAGATGTCATGTTTTACTGCTTATGAGCTTTTAATGTAAACTTCTTATTGCTTGAAATAGTATCAACATGCAGTGCTCCAGCCTTACTAACAATTCTATTCACAAAGCATTTCTTGCAAGCATTTTCTAATGTGTTTTAAACATATCTGTTCCTTCTTCAGAGACATTATCCTGCAAAGGTCTATCTGCATTTGAGAACTAATTCACAAACTAGACAGGGAGCCACAACATAATTGCTATTTTTCAGGTTAATCTGTCCCATTTTGATACAGAACAAACAGATTCACTGGCATTTGATATTACTATAATTTCTCAAAGCTAGTTAAAAAGGACTTCTAGCCTTTGTAGATTCACAGATCCATTTGCAGAGTCAGGATCCAAGTCCACATTACTTAGCCAGTAGACAGAGTATATGCAGTGTGGAACACGAGCCTCTAACACTCTGAGATCTGACAGAGGTAGGACTACATGGCCTTCAGATGTCCCAGCCAAGCAAAGTTTTTGAGATACTAAACCACGCTCCTATGCAAGAGTCCTGCATGAGTCACGTCCTACGGGACCTACAATCAAAGCAGAGCCCAAATTAATATACTACAGGCAAAATATTACCCCAAAATGTAAGCTCCTGGGCAAAGAAAAAATAACCAAACATGAAAACTGCAAAAGGGAGCAAAGCAGAAGTTACTGAGACAAAGCATGTTCATAAAAAGGAAAAGTACCTGTTTACTCCCTTAAATATAACAGTTTTGTTTCCATGGGTTTAGCACATACAGAGAAAAACCAGGGACAGCAACATTCTTCCAAAGATTGGCTTCCTGACAAACTTGCACCTATAACTACGCCCAGCTCTACCTCTCTAAATCAAATTGTAAGATTGTTTTCCACACCTTGAACTGCAGTTTTTACCTGTCATGGTATAAACCATAGGGTCAGGCATGGATCCTGAAGCCACAACAGTGATATTGTAGTGGGAGTGTATGACGTACCTTCCCATCAAACTCACTTTATCTCAACTCTATGCCACCTGTAGTTTCTCCCTAGGAAAGAAATCCTTTAAGCTGAATTTCCAGCTGTTTTGCACAGCAGGAGCAGCTTGAAGCATCTGGCTAGAGTCTTAAGATTTATGCCTATGGAACGGTTCTGACAACTCAACCAGCTCTGTCCCATGGCAACAGCTGACTTACTGCCTTATTAAGTGTGGAAATTGTGATCTAGTTTCTATTCCAGTTTTAGCTCTTTCTACTACAGCCAGAGCTCCATGTGCTAATGTTGCAGCTAACAAGCTTGCTGAAGAAAGGAAACAAGAATTTTTGTCTGGTAGAACCTTATGCTAGTCTGAAGCCAATCTGTAACTAAATGTAACAAGAGGGTAAATAAGACTTTCTTCATCTTAATGCATCTGGAGCTACAGAATTCAGAAGAGATTACTTTTTGTTTACAATAGCCAAAATCCAAGCTGTAGCTCATCTGTGAAGTAATGCAAGAAGTTAATAGTATGCACAAAACTCTATACATGAAAAGTAGTACTAATACTCAAAAAAGTAACCTATGGATAAATACGTAAGATTAAATGCTAGTGTGAGATTCATTATATACCACGGTCAACTTCTGAACAAGCTGGTGAGCTGAAAGAAAGGCTAGTGAAACCTTTTCAAGAAAAATAAAGTTATAATGGTGAAAACATTGGGTTGAGGGGCTGTACAATATTTCTGAAAGCAGAGCATGAAACAGACCTGATATTATCACTTGCTACTCTGGATGAGGCAATAAGAAGGAATAAGAACAAGGTCCAGTTGAACAGATGCAACAGAAACTGTAATATTTTACCAATTTCTAGTTATAAGCTCTCAAAATTACTACTTATCCTTAGTACCTACAAAAAACATACAACAGAAGAACAACATTTCATGGATGTCCACTAATTACACAGAACGTATTTCCACTCCCATCTTTGCTTTGTTTCCTGATCTTTGAAAATGCTTCCAAATCCTTCAATGGATTCCTATTACTTTCATAGTAATTTAGCCTTCTCTTCCACATCAACAAGACCACAATTTGTCCCTGAAGCCAGACCCTTCCTACTATTTCACTTCTGACCAGTCTTTTTGCTCAAATGAAAGAAATCCAGTTCGAAATGAATTCAACCACAAATGCATGCCACTCTCTTTTCTGGTAACTGGTCTCAGAACCAGTTGAAACCTAATAGTCTAGCAATAAATCGTATCACAAATACAGGGCGGAAATTATGATTTTCAGAAGATGCAGTGTGGGATCCCATCCAAACAAAACTTTCAAATTGCATTCCTGAAATGTCTGACCTTTGAACAAGTGCCTTGAGAACTGGTAGGCGACGGAAGCATTTAGTTATTGGCCAGCTGAAAAACTACTGTGGCTACTTCCATTGACAATTTGGAATATTTAAGAAGAAACAAAATCCATTAAATGTGTTGTTGTTGTTTCTTTTTCTTTTTTTTTTTCTTTTTTTTTTTTTCTTGTAGCCTTCTTTGAATTGGCAAATTCTCTGAAGAAAATTAAAATTCAAAACTAAAAGTTAAACATGCTACAAAGGCTTCAATGTCAAGTCTTTCTTCCAATTTGTATGAATATGACACACAGCCATAAGCAGCAATTTTCTACAGCAAAAAATATCTCTTCTGCTTAATGGACACTGCCAAAAGACAAACCTTCCAAAATCACAGATAGGAGACAACCATTTTGTTTTATGCTGAAAACAGTACAGACAAAATAACCATAAAAGCAATTGAAAAATAAAAGTACTACTGTATTGCCTACAGTTACGCCAAATAAACTTAATGCAAACTCTCCTGTCAGCACTGAACTGTTACAACCACAAGTGAATGATAAATGTTACATTTTTTTGACAATTTATAAAAAAGTGAATTAGCAAAATACTTCATCATTGGGTCTGTAAATCAACTGTGCTATTATACAGTTTATTGCCTTTCTCTGAAGCTCTTCAAAAAGAATGCAATCACGCTACGGGAAAAAACAATCTTGCTCTTCCACACTGGACCTTTTGAAAGAATCCATCCCACTCAGCATGCATCAGCTAAGGAAGGGCTCCAGTAAAGCCAATTTTCAGAAATACACTTAAAATGATAGCAATGTTCTGAACATTCTTGTTGGGTAAATTATTTAATCAACTATTGCTAATATTCACTTCACAAAGTATTTAGTAAAAATATGGGAGACTTTTTAAATGCATTTATAAACGTACATTTATAATAATATAATATACTCTTTTAATATACTGCAAATCACATTCATGAGTGAAGTAAATATTGTTAGCAAATACAAGTGTAAAGATCAGCAAGTACTGCATTATATTCATTCATGGTACTTTTACAAAGCAGTCTCAATAATGTGACAAAAATATAAATAAAACTGAAAAAAGTTTCAGTTGTGTAGAACATTAACCACAAAGCGACACCCAACTCCAAAGAGATTGACTGATGAACAGCAGTAAGAATCACACAAGTCAGAATCATGTCATTTGATGTGCTACCTTCCCTATTTCTGAAAATAAAAGTTTGCATAAGGCTTTTTAAAACACAAATAAGTATGTGGGCTTTTTGCTCTTTCACGCTATCAAATAACTACATAAGCAGAGGACTTGTGCTTTTTTTTTTTTTAAACAGTGACATAAAAACTGATGTCCTTACACAAAATAATAATTACTAAAAATCAACATTATTATCTTCTGGAAAAGACAATTAAGTCTTCACAAATAAGATAAAAATTAAAAGAAACTAAGTTCTACGCATAGCACAGTTATGGAAAAAGTGACAGTTAATCAAGACTAGCAAGAATATTTTCAATACAACAGGACTTATTTTCTTTTTTGTTAAAGACTTTAGAATTTGAATTAAATCCCCCAGAGGTCCAAGGGAGTCCCTCATACATGACAAATAAGATTACAGACAAGTTGCACAGAAAATACAAGACTTCTGGCCCCTGACAATTGCCTGGTATTTCTATAAACAAGTACTTAATTATTTTGCTAAAAATTTCAAGATGTATTCCCAAGGGTGCAAGCTTTGGTGATTTTTTGTTTGTTTGTTTTACGCATTTGCAGCTTGCTATACAACTGGACCGTGAAACATTTCGTATCCATGCCGTTTTCTGGATTCCTGATTAAAACAAGGCTGGTGGATTTCTAAACAGCTTTTTAAGTACTCTTTAAAATGTTTTGAACATGCATATGTGCATCCCCGCAATTTGTTTTCGGATATACAGGCCACCTTACATCTCTTTTTGAAACATATTACTTCAATGAGTTTTCGTATCCCCTGTGATCCAATAATTGATGACCCAGCATCAGACACAGCTATTTTTGCTGCTAGATAGAGCCAGGTGCTTGCAAAGAACTGAAATTTGTGCACACACTCTTTCTTCCTTTCACTACGCATTAAATCTCCCTGTGGTGCAGCTGCAATTATACAGGAAAGAATAACAAGTGACTGAGTAATCTTTTCCCCTGGATGTTGGAGAATGTGTATCTGTGATGACATATGAGAAGTCCCAGGCAAATCTACCATTTCTTTTGATGACAAATGAAAACCCTTTGAAAGGGATATGGGCATTGTCAATACATCAGAAATGGCACTGCTATCATTTCTTGACAACCTGGAGGAACAGAGGTGCCGAGTCAAAGCTATTACATGTTTGCATTTGTCACTAAAAATAATTGCACTACTGATCCCTTCACACAACCAAAACACATCTGAATCAAATGGTGAACATTATTCATAAAGCGCTGCTTGATTTAGCATGTTATTCAAATCAAGGGGACACAGAAGACTGCAGCTCAACCATTTCCATTTTGTAAAGCTTCCAATGAAAAAAAGCACAACTTCTAGTAAATGCACAGAAGTCTACAGGATTAATCATCACTCCAGCAAACACAAGGGCACTCCTAAAAATAAAAATAGCACTTACGAAATAAGCAAATCAAGGACACTTGGGAGGAAAAAAAAAAAGAATGTGCTGTGTATCACTTGTTTTGTACATAGAAAGTTACACTAAAATATGGCTATATGTGCAATGCCAAATTGTCCACAATCAGACTGTATCAGAGGCAGATTATTTCACCCAAAACTACATAAATGGTGTCTTCTTGCAATCACCCTGTCTGACCAGATCCAGCTCAATACCAACTCTCTTTAAACCTCTCTTCTATGCTCTTCCTTCTCTCCACCAGTCCCACTGGTTTGAATTCTCTCTCCATCCTCCCCATTAGCTCTCCATACAGGTTTAGTTTTCCCCACGATACATAATACAAAACTAACCTCTTAACCTAGCTCAGCTGCAGCCAGAGCAGCATATATGATCACAGCCTTTGGGCACCTTATTTCCAGAGTTGGGACCATCTTCACCCAGTATATGTTAGCTACAGTTTAGTTGGGTTTTGTTCAGGGAAAAAAGTTTTTCCTCTCTTCAGCTTCTTTCTTTTCCTTCTGGAGTGTTGCTCTCAGAAGCAACCACAGGATATATTCTTTTTGGAACCAGTTATGAGTTATCTTAAAGCCATGAGGTTTCGGTCCACATTGTTCCTATTGAAAAGCTGTTCTGAGGCTTACTCTTTTGCCTATAATTTCAGTAACTCAGTTTTTAATTCACGTCAACTGAACAGAAAACTCTTTTCCAGCGCCTCTACAAAGCCTCTGTGTTGAGAACTTTCAAAACAAGAGAAAAAGGACATGAAAAGAAACAACTATGATCCCAAGGCAGAGACACAAGGTAAGTTGCAAACGGAGCAGCTGTAGCGTACCGATGTCCTAACCAACAGAAAAGAGGGTCTTGTCAGAGGAATTTTAACAATCATTTTAACAGATAATTCCAGCATCTTACCAATAATTAAATACTTAAATAAAGCCTCTGTATTTTTTGTGAGACATTCACTGTTTAACATCACTGTGTCCCTAACAAGAGAGGTGTGGTTCCTTCCCTCTACATACAGTGTTCAGCAAAGGATGAAAGTTCTAGGCAGCCTTTGTAGACCACTCTGCACAGTTATTAATTAGGTACCATTTTGCTTGTTTATCTAATGAGGTGTGCAACAGCCACTGCTGTGCAGTGAAGAAGTAACATACTGAAATACTCTTGCTCTTCAGTTGTTTGAGATACCTGACAGAATCAAAAACATTCCTTGTTTCCCCAAAAAAAAGAAAAAAAAAATCCCCAATACTTCTTCGTATAGCTGAAATACTGTATTTATGGACTAGAGACACACAAGGATGCACTACAGCCAGCCACTGTTCCAGTGGGCTTTACCTTCAACCCAGTAGTCCCAAGAACTACCGTGGTGCCGAGGACAATGTGAAGCAGGAGAGTGGGTCAAGCTCTTGGAGCTGTTGTGGAGCCACAACAGGGCACCTGCAACATCTCTGCCACTATACCACACTGATGAAGAGCATGCAGTCATGAACAGCAAACAAAACAGAAAACTCAGGATGAGACGACATTAGGAAGAGACGATCTTCCCCCTTTTCAGATACGACAGGCCCAGTTTGAGGGCACAGGTGAAATAACACTTCAAATACTACATTCACTCCAGGGTGTCCTGAGAATTAGAAAGATGTCAGTAAACTGGAGGGAGTTCAGGAATCATCAAGAAACATTTGCCAAACTGGCTGAACAGGATGGCAAGGAAAAAAATGTGAATCGGTTCTGACAGCTAGGTATACAGTGTGGCAAATCGATGAGCAAGTGTGGTAGGAAATATGATGGCTGCTTCGACATGTTTTCCAGAGGGCAAACACGAAGACAGATATCATATTTATATAATAGCCCAAGGGAAAATGACAAGCCATATTCAGGTGAAATCAGAGGAAAAAGTATAATTCGGCCAAAAACCAGAAATGGTGAACCCCATTAAACAGTGAATTAGTCTCCTGAGGAAGGGGTAGAGGGCTAATCACATAACCATTTAAAGTCAGCCTGGAGAAAGAGCTTAAGTAAAATTTATGGAACAATTTTGCATTGGCAAGGATACTAACATACATTTCCCATTGTTAGTTTCAAAGAGCTAAGAATGAGTAAAATGTTACTTGTCTTCTCACCAGTGGCTCTGAGAACAAAGTTCTAGACTGAATATGACATTGATGGCTCTAAATGTGACTCTCAGAAAAAAATTCAAAGTATATCCCCTGTACTATATTTCAGTATTGTGCAGAATAAGAGCAGCAGGGAATTTCAGTTCAAGAACTTTTTATTTGAAGTGAAAGCATCAACTAAGATCTAAAGCAGTTCTTCCACCAACTACTCATGAATTTTAGCTGTTCCTGAATATCATATGCACCCATTTTTTCTTCATAATGGAATGCAACAGCATGCATACTGCACAATTTTTTTAATTTTTTTTTTTTTTGAGCACATTTAAAATTGGCCCATCTATTACAGAATAACTCCTAAATATATCATTTGTTCTTGGGCCAAAGAATACTTCTAGGTGTCTTTTCTGCTCACAGAAAATTATATTCCATACTATATCCAAACAATCATACCTGAATACAGTGTGGCAGATATCCCTATAGAAAGTGCTCAGCAAACTACAGAACAAGTAACAAAAGCTAATTTTAGTACACTACCCCAACATGTAGGTAGATTTTGAATACTGTTTTAATTTGTAAAGATACAATTAAAAAATCCCTCCACTGGTCTTAATTAGATCCCTGTCTTCCCATAAAACTAATTACATGTCAGTTGAAACACTGGCTTAGGAAGCCCCTGTACTCTTGCAAAGGCAGAGGCTGTTCTATTATCAGTGCTGTTACTGTGACTTGCTACATGCCTCCCAGCAAGAAAAAGCGCACACATTTTCAAAAGGCGATCAGTAACTTCAAAGTGTTCAGACACTGATTTACCTTCCAAGTGTGCTGAACCTCTACCCCTCCAACAGAAATCAGTGGGAACCATCAGCAGTTTTGAAAATGACACTTTCTAATCCAGATTTAAAAAATAATTAGGCAATAAAATTTGTGCAGAAATGGCACTTAGACATTTCACCTGTTTATATTCCCTTGAAAATCCCATCAGTACATATCCACTCTTTTAGATAATTCAGTGTACTCATAAACGTATAAAAATGCCGATTTATCATGGATTTCTATAGAAATTTAGGTATCTTAACAGGGAGTTGGCTACCTAAGCACCTTCTATGAGGCCAGCATGTAAAATAACTCTGAGAAATTGGTAAAACAAGATTCAGGCGCAGCCACTCAAAATTGCTACATACTTTTCAGAACACAGAATGAAATCCTAGCCCCATGAAACTCAATAGGCAAAACTCTCACTGACTTCAAAAAAGTGAAGATTTACCCTTATCTCAGCTTCTTCACCAGCAAATCTGCAATGAAAACATTTCAGAGATGATGTACTCCCTTCATCCCTTCTTTACTCCTTGCTCTGTGCGTAGTTTAGCATACTCAGCCACCAAAATGATCACCAAAATTTGGAAAGCATCCTGAAGATTGGAAACAACCACTAAGTGGTAAATTCTGTAATCAGTCACTCTATTACGAAGTTTTTCCCCTAAAGCTACAAAATAAAGAATAAGCATGGCCAGAAAACTTCAGTCTTCTGCTAATGTGAGATTAAAACTAGTAACTCTTTCACTAATGCAGAGCTCTTAATCTGAGGATCTCCTCAGAGCTTTTCATAAAAGCAGAAATACAAATACTGATGTAAAAAACTGGACAGCATAAAAAGAACAAAAACAATTAACCTATAGAATAAAAAAGAAAAAAGACCAAACATTAAAGAGTAATGCCTCCCTTCTTGATTCTTTACTGACTCCACATGCTCTTCCAATGCCCTGAAGAACCATTCAGCCACAAGTGCCCTAGGCTGCAGAGAAAGCGTCAATGGAAGGAGCAATGCAGCTGCAAGTGCTTGTCACCCTGCTTACTGAGGCCATTGTTCTGAGGCATCTAAATATAGAGATTCAGAAGTCTGATTCAGACATCTACGTTTAACAATCATGGCCAGTTTTACCAAGATCTGAAGAATCTTCTCAAGCATGTCAGGATCTATAAAACATATACAGCACTGGCTAAGTGAACTGCAAATAATTCAAAGAAGACAGAGTTAAAATAATGTAAATATGTACAGTTGTAAATATTATTTTTACTAGTTTGAGTGTTGGCCTTTTGGGTTCTCCTTGAGTCACAAAGAAAAAGCTTCAGGTAATATTTCTCCAAGTGTGGGGGTACATTGCATTTTAACGTCCTCAAAAAATTTCCCCCAAAAAGCTTACCAGCAGGTGTGGATCAAACTGCTCACCTGCTTACACAACTGTTTATCACCAGACACATGAGTGATGTGAGTCATATGAGTACCTAGATCAATAAATATCCTTCCACAGCCTCATCAGGTGCTACAGCAAACAAGGACCCTGGTGGCAGAGAGATTATAGTTCACTCCATTTTGAAAGGTCGCTCACTTTCCATCATCTGATAGCGTCATTAAGCCCAAGAGAAGTGGGATAACTGTTCAAAATTACTGCCTGGGGTGAAATGGAACAGTAAAGCTGTAGCACTTATTTGCACCAGAGAAATTAAGGGGAAAATAACAGTCTCCTTTCACACCAGGACATGTATAGCAGAGTGCCTGAAAAATATAGCAGTATTTTACTGCTTAATGAAATACTTTCAGTGATATATTAAAGCACTGAAATTATTACTGTGAGAGAGTTCATGATGTATTAATCAAAGCATTTGAAAAGCTTCATCATGTTTTTAAATTACACTAGGTTGCATGTGAACCTGTCTCATGAGGACCCGGCCGCCTCCCGGGACGTGCTGTGTTCCCAGCTCCCATTGAGAAGTCTGTGGGCACAGAAGCTGCTTAGCACTTTGCAGGATAGGGTCCTCAATGCGTAAAAGAAGATCTAACCTAAATGTAACCTACATGACTCGATTAGATCAAGCAGTATTAATTAACAGCATTTAACAACACAGCAGTGTAAGCAGATTTCAAGCTTTTTTAAAACAAACAAACAAGCAAACAAACAAAAACAACTAAACACTAATTCACTTCCCATATTATTCAGCTGCAAAACACTAGTTGAACTGAAGAAGACAGAAATAAGCCTCTCTCCACTCCCTCCCCCAAGTTTCTCTAGTTGCTGGACCACCAGAGGACATACCTATTGCTCTCTCTGAGCCTCAGCACTGGGGGAACTCCATCAAAAGTACTGGGACAATGGTTTGGTGGGAAAGCTATTGATACCCTGTTTTATAGGCAGGAAAGAAATACACAGGAATGACACTGAAACATTTCAGCTCACACAGATAGTCAGGGGCAGATAGCAAGAGATCTTTTGTACCACAAGCACCAGCTGGAAGACCATCCTTTCCCATATAAAGTTCTTCAATGCTGGCAAAACTGTTGTCCTCCACAGGATATGAGTCTTTCACATTGATTGACTCCTGGCAAATACATGTATCTTCTATCCCAACAGAAGAAGTAGAGTTGATTGAGTTTTGGCTACCTTTTCAAATCATCAGCTACATGATCAAAACGTTGTACCTACTATATGACTAGTTCATCTAGGTATGTCCAACTGTGAATATGTCACACAATGAAATATGTCACCTAGTACTGACAATTCTTTTCTTCTCCGTAAATTGCAAAACTTCACCACTTTCTCCTTTGAAATAAAAAAGTTGAAATAAAAGGCTTTTGTGAAGGCAGCTGCTCTTCATTTTCAATTAAACTAGGATTTCAAGTTTTACTTTTGGAATACCCATTAAACATTTTTTACCAAAACTTCCATAAAACAGTCACAGCAATTGACTGATTGCCACTGATTCCCAAAGCAAGGGGATTTTACTGAAGTCGCATTAGCTGAAGTGTCTACAAATAGAATTAGATGAGTAGCCATCAGTTTGATTTTTTAAAAGCTTGACAATTTTACTGATGTTGTGCACTAATAAATACTATACAAGGCAATAAGAACATGAGGGACTTCCACTGGAAGTAAGACATATATCTGTACCTCTTATTATTAGGACAATATGTTTACAGAAAAGTTTACTGAGCATGAAAACTCTTGCATAGTCCTACCAAAAGGACTGATCCTATCATCACCACAAGCTTTACAATAGCAGCAAAGCAAAAACAGAGCCAATAGCACTCCAGAAAAGTGGTAAGCAAACTTGGAAGAAAAATCATACAAAGACAGTGAAGTGAATTCTTCAGAGACAAACAAATCCTCTGCTTCTAGATTTTCTTTTTTTGAAAACATTCTTTGCACTACAGACCATCTGAAATACCATTTGAGTACTATTCCAATTGAAACTCAGGAAAGAAAACTGTTCTTGTACAATATCCTTGTTATAGTTTTGGCTGGGATACAGTTAAATTGTCTTCGTAGAGGCTCACACAATGCTGTGTTTTGGATTTTTTGATGAAGATAATGGTGATGTTTTCAGTTGTTGCAGAGCAGTACTTACACAGAGCCAAGGACTTCTCAGTTTCTCATGCTGCCCTGCCAGCGAGGAGGCTGGGGGTGCACAAGGAGCTGGGAGGGGGACACAGCCAGGACAGGTGACCCAGACTGGCCAAAGGGATGTCCCACACCTTATGGCTTCATGCTCAGCAATAAAACTGAAGTGGGGGCAAAGGGAGGGCTGCTGCTTGGGAACAGGCTGGGCATCACTCAGCAGGCGGTGAGCAATTGCATTGTGCATTGCATTGTGTACGCTTGCTTTGTATATTCTTTTATTATTATTATTATTATTATTATTTTCGCTTTCTTTTCTGTCCTATTAAACTGTCTTATTTCAACCCATGAGCTTCTACTTTTTTTTACTATTCTTTCCCCCATCCCACCGGGTGAGGGGGAGAGTGAGTGAACGGCTGTGTGGTGCTGAGCTGCCTGCTGGGTTAAACCACAACAATACTTCACACCACTAATGAATCTTAGCTTTAATGAGAAATTACTATAATTCATGTTCAATCTCTTAAGCAATTTGTTGTCCCTCACCTTCTGTGAATTCACCATGTCATTCTAACCTAATAAACATCAGTGTAATGCATACTACATCTTCCTAACATCAAAACCACTTGCCTCCCAAAATGATAATTAGAAAGAAATGAAATTATAGAGAAATAACTACATTTTGTTTGTTCGATTTGCTTTAAAAATAAAAGGCAGATCCTGCAGGACACTGGATCAACTGCTAAGTAAGTATGAAATGAAGCTAATTTCATTTGATGTACTATATTTACTCTATTAGATCGGGAGAGAAGCAGAAATGCAGCAGCATACTGCAAATGTGCCTAATAAAGTAGGCAAATGTAGGCATCAACAACTTACACAATGTATTTCCAGTGAGCTATATTTGTTTTCATCCAAGTATTTGTGCAAGCAGTAACTACAGTCTTAATCTAATATATATATATATGGGTACAGCTCATTAAGGCAATTAGAAGTGTAGGAATGTAAACTGTTTAATTTAGGAGTCTATTCTCCTTTTCAGGGTCATGCAATCCCCCGGTTGACCTTGTTGGATCTTACACCATCAGAAAAACAAAATTTTAAGTCAAAGGTTGTTTGCCTGTCCTTTTACAGCCTCTTCCTTCAAATCCACAGGCATAAAAATGAACCTCCTTCTTTCTTCAAAAACTAAACACAACCTGCCAGCCCCTCTTTTACAGGAGCGGCCAGGGAAAGAGAGGGGCAAGGATGTTTTAACCCAAAGAACATGTGGGGCTGAAAAGATGGGGACAGTGACATGCATTGTGAATGTTTGGCAATTACATTTCTAAATTAAACTGCCACTAAAACCAGTGGGAGCTCCAACATCCATTTCCATAGGAGAAGAACTGCTTCTATGCATTTAAAAAGCTTCATACAGAATCAGGCAAGTAGAGGTTTCAGTACGTGAGTATTCAGTATGAGAGGTGAAAGTGAACTGGCTCTTTGTTTTATGACTCATTAAGAGATTTAGGCATATAGAAAAAAAAAAAAGGAGAAAAACGATTGTTTGCCCAAATCAGTTTGCCCTCAAATCGTACTTAATTTAAATAAACAGACAAGAGGATTCAAGCAGTTCACGTCTGCCTAAGCACAAATGAAAGTAATGCAAGTCAGTTTATTAATAGACAGATAAAGCCCTCTGGAAAGAGCCCGATGAGTCAGTACAACACAGCAGCTGAGGGAGATCTCCACGGCTTTCATGCACAGTGGGTTCCTGCGACAGCAAGGTCTACAGCTGAAGCCACTGGCAGCACCTAGCCTCCGGAGCTGGCAGGAGGTGTGGAACAGCTATAATGAAAATGGGGACACTCTGCACTTCACCAGGGTTACTGTTAGGTGACGAGATTAAAGGTCCATCTCCACACTCATGCCGGAGCATGGAGGCACCATGGCAGGCAGAGGGACCCCGTAGCTTTGTCAGAGGAAGGGAGCCCCACGGGAGCCATCGGCCCCATGGGCTGGGGATGGCAGCAACACGGGGGTCAGTGGGAGAGGCTCCCCACAGCACCTTACAGACTGAGGGGCTGCACCCAGGGGGCACGGGACACATCATGGCACACTGGGGAAGAGCACTTTGGAAGCGCCCAGGATTTATGGTGGGTTGCTTAGAGGAAGGACCAAAAGTGGGGAAAGGTGGTTTGGGGGAACAAGCATGAGAGAACAGAGGGACAAAGGGACAAGAGAGGCCAGTCCTGCTGGTCAGTGCACTTGCCTGGCCGTGCCCTGTGGCTGCTCAGTGTGTGCTGGCCTGTCTTCTCAGGAAACTACTTCTAGCTCTTTCCGTGGGTGAGGGACTCTGCTCTCTGTGCACGCCTTGGGGAATGAGTGCAGCAGCTGGAGCCGGACCAGGGACACGGCGCCTGTGTGATCACCTGGGTGCCTGCTCCCAGCTGCTGGAGGCACCCCTAGCATATATATTTCCCATTAACAGACCTTCATCCTGAACTGCCTGACAGGGGGACAAGATTAGGCCATTAGTACCACCAGGGTAACTGAACGGTGCTGCCTGTTGAGCCTGCTGGGAACACACGCTCAGCCTTGCTGCTGGCTGGACTTGGGGACATCGAGCTGTGGCAGCCTCACCTCTGGCATGCAACCAGGGTCAGCAACTCCTAGCAGATACCACCTTTGTGCAGGACTTGCACAAATAATTGTGAACTCCTCATTTGATTTCCAAATTGGAAGAATTATATACCCACCAAATATGGTTAAGGATATCCTAACAATAATCTGCACAGCTCACAAATTGCCAAAGATCAATTAGCATGGAACGATACAGAAAGCTTTCCAGATGTTCCGCCTGTGCAAATCTGCAATCTAAGAGTAAATACTAACCAGCTGAATAACAGGTGTAATAATGATACAGAAACTCTAGTAAGAGATCTGCACTTCTACTGGGGAAAAATATTAACTCAAAAGTGATGTTATCTTGCCAGAAAATAAGTCTGGAGTGATAAATACAGGCTTGTGGTTGTAGGTTTCTAGCTTTATATTCTGTTGAGCCATTAGCATCTTTGAACAGTTAAGACTGATAAAAGCTTGGTCCAGTAAAAACAAATTAAGATGCGTTCTGAGCTTTGCACCTGGCAACTAATAAACTCCTTTACATTGCTTTCAGGCTTATGCTTCCTGTTCCCCTCTGCAAAACGCTTTGAAAACTACAGATGAAAAGCATATATTTATTACACATTATAGTGAGGCCCTATAATCCCAGATAAGATACAAATTAAAATAAATTAATGGCCACATTCTCAGATAGTAAACAGCAGCCTCCCCCCATTCCTGGCTAATAGTTTTCTTAAATCAAGAGGCCAAGCTTACAAGTCAGTTCTTACTTTAATTTTCACTTACAAAAGGACACTTTTCAAAAACTGTTTGCAAAGCTGAGAAATGTCAAAGCCTCCACCTCCAAAAGCAACTAATGCCTCTGGCTGCACCCAACAGAGCAGAGGCAGAGCTGGTGTGTGAGCCCCATCCTGGCAGCCCCACCGTGCCACCACAGGATGGGTGGCAAAAGAGCCCAGGACAATCAATCTCTGCTCCAGTTTCTTCCAAACACAGAGACTCTCATAGCCCAGTACACCTCTCACATCAGTCATGACATGAAACTACTGAAGTGGGAACTGCATCTGAGCTGTTTGTGAGTTCTGGGCAGCTCAAGTTGGTCACTTCTAGTTGTAACTTTCCAGTGGCTTCAAAGAAAAGAAGATCTGTGTAAGGAAATGCAAGCAGGATCGGACCTTTTGACTGGCAAATCAATTGACACACTGTTTGTCTGAAGATCAACTTTTCTCTAATGTCTGTTGCAAGTAAAAATATCTTTTCTTGATGACTCATTTTCCACACTAAAGAACGTCTGTGGGTGTAAGAACAGAGCAGAAGCAATTCTATTTTTTTCCTCCTGTCACTATTGTAGCAGTTCTAAACTCCAGCACAAAACAGAAAAGAAGCACTTGCAAGACGTTTACAGCAAGTGAACCCTCAGAATTTGACCATCCAAACAGAGGCAGAAGTGAGGTTTTTGTTGTATAAACTGCTCAAACTGATGGTGTGTTATTTGCAAAAACTTACTCACGCTTAGTGTTGTGAATCCAGTTACGCTTCAGTTAAGTTAGGACCACAGTTCCTATTCATTTAATGAAAATGTATTTATCCCCAAGGGTTAGACTCTAAACACTAGTCTCTCAGAGTAAGGAATGCCTCAGAAAACCCCTACAATATAGCTGGACTCAAACTGTGCAGAGCTGAGCACAGGCCTTCTGCCTCCTGTTCCGGTGCCCCCCTACTACAATACACTTCAAGTGGAAATGATAACATCATCCCTTTATTATACATGGTGAACGGCATCTGGGATACTGACACCTAGTATCAGGAGAAGTAGGTGATCCCAGCATCCTCATATGGGAGGAACAATTTTTACACACTCTGAAGCTGGGCAAAACACAGCCCACAGCTTCTGGAGTCAGTGTGCCCAAAACAGAAATACCAGGAAGTGTGGGAAGACATCACAAAAAGGAGATTTCCTCGCCTCCTCCTCCTTCCCTTGAGTAAGCTGACTCATGGTTTCTCAGCAGCACGGGCACACAGAGTCTTCCTAGCAAAGGCAGAGCATGCATCTTGGTGTGGTGGTAACAAAACTACAGCGGGCTGAAATGGGGATAACAGAAAATGTGGGGGGTTTTGGAAAAGTGAGGGGATTGGAGAAGCTAGTCTCAAGTGGGATCAGAAAGCTCTAATCAGGTGGTAAAGCAGGAGTGGGCACCTCTTACCCTGTGGTATCCCACACTGCCTAAAATACCTTCAGGAGAGAGACAGGGTCCCCCAACCCATGTCTTCTGCAAGCCGAAGAGCCACTTTGCCTCCCAGGCATGGGATATCTATACTTCCATTAACCCCCCTCATGTGCCTCCTTGGCTGCCAAGAAGGGCAGAGGCCGAGACCAGCTAAGGGGGAAGCCAACACACTTTGGTCCTTGCCCATGCAAGAGAAGCAAGCATTGCTACTGACAGTGGTTATGTAGAAAAACTGAGAGAAAATGTTTCTGTACAGAGAAGAAAGCAGAGGAACACCCTCTATACAGGAGGCAAATGAAATGCAGATTGTCCCAACAGGTCCTACGCGTTGTACATAAAGGTAAATCAAGAGTTGTCTCGTTCTTAGGTTAAGACAGAAGGCACTTCTACTCAGTTTTCAGTGAAATATCAATGCCTATTAGTTGAAACTTGAGTATCTCTTGTTAAGAGCATTTTCTGTAATGCTTTGCTGTGTTGGAAAAGCCGTTACATTATAGGGTTGCCTGTGACAACTCGAGAGTTCCTTCTCATGCTCTTTTCCTATTTGCTAGATAAACTTATTTATTTATTCAGGTTTAAACATCGTACGGTGCCAGATACACACCCAGCCAGTTAAAAATGCAGGTGTCCTGTTAAACCTGTCCAATAACAAATATTTGACATGCTTCACAGATCTCCATCTGAGATAATATAATCTTGCTTTGATTGTACACTTATAAAGGGAAAGGATAAAAGTTTACTCATACAAAGAAAGGGGACAGATGCTTTCAGACAGAGACAAAAATTTTCACAAGCAACCACAGCTACACTCAGAAGGGTTGTATTTTCAGAGAGCATTAGTGTAAGCAGCCGTAAAGACATAGGCAGAATAATCAGTCACCTGTGGGTATAAAATCCTCAACCCAACAGCTGTTACCTGAGAGCAGATTTGAAGCTGCCTTTTCACAGTCTTCATTGATCAAGTCAGTACCAAATAAACTTCTACAGATTTACTTCCCGGACTTCCCAACACAGGAATAAGGACATTAACCCAAGCACTTTTTACTGACCTCAGATCTGTTTGGTAACACCAAACAGATTCACTGCTGTTCGTACCATATGATGAAGAAATAAAAAATGGAAAACAGAGGCATGAGGCACTACGGTTTTCTGTTCACTGCATTTCCAACTCAAACATGAGGTAGTTTTCTTGAAACCTGCTGATGCAGTTAGAGAGCTGACAGCTGTCATATATGGGTGGTTACTTCTCTTGGTGAACTTTTTCACTTCTGAAATCTTGACACGTACAGAGGCTAGGCCAAGAAAATCTAGTATGCATTACTACTCTATATTGAGCCCAGTAAAAAAACCACCCTAGACACATCTCCCAGGTTTAGGGATATAGAAACAACAGAGTACATTTCCCATCTAAGCCTACAATCACAAACAGGAGCTATATGCTGTCCATATCTGTCTAAGTCTGTGCTACAGAAATACTGGCTAAACACAAATCATCCACCAAAACAGGAAAGAACACTTTCCTGAAGACCTGTAGAACTTCAGAGATCTGAGGTTTCACTGGACCACTGTCCAAGGATAATGTATTCACTCAAGATTCAAATTCCGAGTTAGTCAAGAGTAGTCATAATTCATGTAAGATATCTGCAGGCTTATCAAATCTCTGCAGAGCTGTGAACCTCCAAAGCAATGTATCACTGAAGAACACAAGAGTTGTCCTCACAGGGCGCAAAGATCCATCTCTCTTTCAAGGTACTTTATTACACTTCATTTCTTTTAAGCACAGGTCAGAACAGAGCCCTCAGGCAAAACATGAAAGATCTGCAAATGTTAAGCTCAGAGGCACGTCCTACAACCTAACACAAACAAGAGCAGAGAACGGTATATTTCTTTCCCTCAGTTTCAGACTGATCTAAACAACAATCAGCGACAGCATGCTACCCCCTTCACAGAGAGATAAACTTTTCACCCTTGGCACTTCATTTAGATGTGCTGAGGTCAGAAGTCTGGCAGAAATCTCTCTGCTAATATGTATTTCACAGTGATCAATATGAGAAACGGAAAGGAAACAAAAGGCGCTGGAATAAAAACAGAAGAAAGACAATGGCAAGTATGACAAACAATCCCACAGGGGTCTCAGAGATTACTTAAGAAAAAAAACTTGTCCCACTCCCCCTGTACAAATCATTTTGTTTAGAGTAAGTACAACAGTTCACTTTCTGAAAGTAACATCACCCAAGCCCTGCCCAGAGGACATGGGGTTCTGACACTCACTGCCAGGAGAAAGGAAGAACTCTTGTTTTCCACATTCCCACCTAATCTAATTCCTAGGACTGAGCTGCCTGAAAAAAATGTTATTCATAATACATACCAACTTGCTTCCCTATCCTGTAAAAAAACCTAACCAACAATAAACTCAGGGCTATTTTTAAGTTAAAAATGTGTACGTTACTATATTTTCAGTATACGAATAAAATCTGATTGCATAAATCTGACAGTTTCTAAAGCCTAGATTTCAAAAACAAAGTAACACTAGTAAAACATTGTTGCCCATGCAAGCGGAAGCCTGCAGGTTTTCTGGAAAGCTAAAATTTCCAAAGCTTTTTTTTTAAATAGTTTATATTTACAATTTTAAAGTGTATATTTATTTTTGAAGGAACTTGTTAAAAAGACTTTTAGTAAGGATTCCTGTACTTCAGGTTACATTGCTGTGAAGTTATTAAAGACAGAACTTTTTTTTCGCTTTGTTCTGTTTCCTAATCACTTATACAAACCTCAGTTCATTCTTATATAGGGAGGTAGCCAATGCCTCCATTGCATCTCTTCCCTAAGAGGCCTTTCTTCCCAATTTGTCTACCAGACTATCTTCCTTTGTCTCAATTGTGTACTGCACAATTTTATTTTCTCATCTTCTCTTCATATCCATTTCTCCTTTCTTGGTCCTTGGTAAAAGGGCTATAATTCTTTATGCTAAATGGAAAGGGTTTAAAAGTTCTTAATTATTTATTTAAACACTGACAATTATGTCTTCACTAAAACAAAAAATTCCATGTGAAGCACATGCTTCCTACAGTTGAGTTTTCGATCAAAATGCTAAATATCTTCCAAGTGAAATATTTTTATATGGCCTCAGAGCATTTTGGAAATTGTAGTTAAGGAATCTCATGTCCTCTGCAGCCTGAGCAGAGTAAGTATTCCATATTTAACACAGTGGCAGAACCTCTTGCACTTGGTCTATCACCCAAGGCAAATACCCCACCAACCAAACATACATTTCACTGCAAAGAGATACTAAAAGGAAGTCTAGAGGGAAAACATAAGTATAAGCTCCAAGGGAGCCAACATACAAAACGTCTTGGCCTGTAGCAAGAAGTCTACTCTGCGGCAACTTTGCCCATTGAGCTGCCAGACAACACAAGCAGGAAGAATGCAGGAACAACAGCCCAGAGGTCAAAAGGAATAGCAACGCTCATTTCTTTTGCAGTTTCCTTGCCAATAACGCAATAAGGAAGACAAGAAATAATATTAGACCAGTATCTAAGCTGAGATCACAGAATCATAGAATCATTTAGGCTGGAAAAGACCTCCAAGATCATCCAGTGCAACCTTTAACCTAGCACTGCCAAGTCCACCATTAAACCATGTCACTAAGCTCTGAATCTAAATGTTTTTTGAAGACCTCCAGGGATGGTGACTCAACCACTTCCCTGGGCAGCCTGGTCCAATGCTTCACAGCCCTTTCAGTGAAGAAATTTTTCCTAATATCCAACCTAAACATCCCCTGGTGTAACTTGGGGCCATTTCCTCTTGTCTTATCAGTTGGCGCTTGGGAGAAGAGACTGATCCCCACCTCGCTACAGCCTCCCTTAAGGTAGCTGTATAAAGCGATAACATGTCCCCTGAGCCTCCTTTTCTCCAGGCTAAACAACCCCAGCTCCCTCAGCCGCTCCTCATCAGACTTGTTCTCCAGACTCCTCACCAGATTTGCTGCCCTTCTTTGGACACGCTCCAGCACCTCCATGTCCTTCTTGGAGTGAGGGGCCCAGAACTGAACACAGCATTCGAGGTGCGGCCTCACCAGAGCTGAGAACAGGGGGACAATCACTTCCTTAGTCCTGCTGGCCACAGTACTTCTGATACAAATTTCTCATGTTCATAAGCTTTAAAATTAGACAATTTATTAAGAAAAATCACTTTAATTTAATTATGAACAGCTTAAATTAATTATTTGTTCAACATTAACACCCCAAATCTCAAGCAAGAGTGCTGTGCCCTGTTCCTTGCACAGACACATATTAAGAGAGCACCTATCTAAGCAAATCTACAATCTGCTTTCAATCAAGGTTTTATGGTCTCATACTACAGAAACACACAAATACACAGCAAAACTGGACTAAAACTCATGATTTGGATGTGAGATCTTGCATACAAGCTGGGAGGCAATGTCCACACCTGGGCTTTACAAATACACAATGCACAGGACAACATGACTTTTCTGATATTGACGTACTTTTGCCCATGTATGTTGCACAAATGACTGACCTAGACCTTCCAATTATTTTCCTGCCTAGCAGAATAGACGACCTGACAGTGACAGCCATAAAACTCGGCAGTGAGATCCTGTTCACTAGTGGCATGCACTAAGAATCTTTTCAAACTCATGCAGGCAACCACTGATAAATCCTCACCACAGTAACTAATACCTTAGGAGACTAAGCAGTGAAATAAGTGTAATAGCTTTCAGTGAACTTTTCTGTACATAATAAAAACTACTGTGCAATTAGGACCAGTTCTCCCTGAGTTTTTAGTAGACGCCATGACTGAGAAACAAAACATATTACAAAGCACGTTTGACATAAGCTGTCAAGGACACCCAGTACCACTCTTTCCCTCCAGCTTATTCAGTCCTTCTAAAACTTTCCCCAGCACTGCTTCCAGCAGCCAGGGACTTTTTTTGCGTCTTGGTGGGAGAGAAAAAACAAACTTCAGCTGAATATTGCACTTTACAATTAAAATTCTCCCTGAGCCATACTTCCAAGTATTATATTTACTGAAAAGCACTAAAGGGGATGAGATGCATAAGCCTCATGAGAGAATACACAGACTTCTGTATTAAATTAATATTCTCCTTCTTTCCCCCACTCATATTAGGACGCAGAATTAGCAACTGCCATCTAAGTGGCAATGGTAATAAATACCAAAAAATAATAATAATGCTGGTGCAAGCACAGGAAACTCTCCACAACCTGAGGGTACAGAAGGTATATTTATTATTCCCTTGACACTTGCCACATAGGCTATATTGGTCAAATAAGGAAATAAAGCACAAAACCCAAATCCCACCATCCTCATAATGCCTAAATTATAATACTTAGTGCAAAGCTATTAAAAACATTTAATACAATCCCCCTAGAGTTCCAAACAAGTGTTTCACATTTTGCCTACTTACAAATACATTAAAATGGATCCTAGCTAAATTACTGTTTTGGTTACTTCGGAGTCTGTCCATTAACAGAACTCTTACTTTCTCCATGCATTATTAAAATTCCTTTCTTAATGAATCTTTCTACCCATGGAAATGTATTACTGACACTATTCAAACACAAGTACATACTATGTCAACAATGCTAAATTATCTTCACTACATTACGCAGCAATGCAAAACCGAAACAAAAGCTACAGCACTGCATCATTTAATACGGCATGGTATGCTAAATAGTCCCAGTCCTGCAAATAGTCTAGAAATCAAGGATTTCAAAGAGAAGAGCACCTATTGATTTAATATAGGAATCCAACAGGCTTACACAAAAAGAGAGATTATAACTCCTTGCTTTCTCTAAAATGTAGAGCGATAAGGAAATAGATTCTTTTTCCATGAGGAAAACAGAACAGCTGAAGAGAGAATGCATGAAGAAAAATGGCTTATTTTGATCACTCACCCTTCACACATCAAACATCATACACACAGAGTAAATACTAGAAAGAATAAAATGCTGTATTAATGCAAGAGTTAGAGAGTTACATTAAATAATACAGTCCCCGCATCAATCACACCTATTACAGCAGAAGTTCCACGTAAGTACTTAAAGTTAGGTGAAGTATTTCTGAGTGTCAAGAAACCCTACAAACTTTGATGAAACGTACTGAGAAATGAAGGCAAGGCCCTTGCACAAAATAGTACATGTACGAAATTAACCTTGGCTGAGGGCCTGGCCTGGAGCTCATACATTGGTGTGGCTCTAGTGAAGCATGCAGAACTAGCTTACATCAGGGAATAATCCCGTCCTCAATATGCAGACTAGAAGCCTGTAACCTGTAAATGTAAATCCAAGTATTGTTTTGTCATATAGTGTATCTGGTGCAAGTATGAAATACATAACCAATGAAAAAATCGTGGTGGAGCTTTTATGGTTTTTTAGCCTCTTTTTAGGTAAAACAAATGTACTTCTACAGTCATTTTTGAGATATGTCTGTATGCCATGCATTGAGACTCTCCATCAAGGTCAGAAAACCAACTATGTGAAACACAATGTACTCATATGTATATGAACTTGCCTCAAGTTTATCCTAACATTTCTTTTTTTTTTTTTTTAATATAAAAAGAAGAAGAAAGTTACAGCCATCCCATTAACCACTAGGATAGATTTTCCAGATACAGATTTTATTAGCAGAATTCTGTGCAGCATAAGCTTGCAGTAAAGTCCTGAGAAACTTCTTCACAGGCTCTTCCTTCCACCTCTATCATACGTGAGTCTACAACTTATCAAACTACATTATAAGTTTTTATGATGGAACAGCCAAGTCCAATGAAAGAGATTGTTAGGCAATACTGGAGAACATCGAGTTCCTTAATTTACGCTATTGTCTTTTTATAAGAACAGATGGTTCAAAAGAGAATGCAAACATTCCCTTATGAGATGCCAGGCTAATGGCCTGCCACTTTTTCAGTGCCTGAAAACTTTCCCAGATAAGCAGAATTAACGAAATACAGCCATGAACATGTCCAAGTTTCCTCCACAATCTATGGCCTTCAGTTACAAACCCCTAATTTAGAAGTCTCTTTCTTTTAATCATATACACTTGTCAAAGGTGGTGCAGCTCATAAACATTTAATATAGATTTAATAAGCCCCACCTAACACAATAAGCTGCAGTGCAAAGATGAAGATGGAAGTTGATTTTGTGGTCTGAAATCTGACCTCATCTCACAGGTTCTTTGCAGCCTTTCACAAACTGAACAATTGGGCAGAGGGAAAATCATCCTTACACAAGGCCAAGGAAAAACAAAGCTGAGTTGAGTGTGACACGTTTCTGATGAAATTCCAAAAGCAAGAGCGACTATTTAAAGTAAAGGAAAATGTCCATGCAAGAACAAGTGTGTGGGTACTGGTTCACTACCTACACTTAGGTCAGAAATGGAAAGAGTTTCTAATAACCAAAAGAAAGGTGTCTGAATGTGTCTCTCATTGTAATTAATGTGCCTTATATGGAGCTTTATACATCAAAGTGGATTCCATGACAGGGTTGCCCAGAAATAGCTTGGATTCAGTCCTACAGAATCTATCAATTTTACGTTCATAGCTTCAGCCAGGTCTCTCAACAGAATACACCATCCTCAGTAAGTCCACCTCATTCTCAGCTACACTATCAGGCAGGGAAACCCCTAAGCCTGATGTCTTACACATGCTGACCCCTTTCCTAGTTCTTATCTTCATGTGTGAGGAAGTAGCTGCCTAGTTACCACAATTATCTGCTTTAGCAGATACATATAGTTGGAAGTCATTCCATCACTGCTCTACTGTGATTAATATTAAGGCTAAGGAAATTATCTGATAGTTAATTCTCAACCTGCCAGCTATAACCGGAGCCTAGTGTGAGCAAAACTGCTCCTGAATGCTTAAACAGTCTGCATGCAGTAAGGATGTGCCTGCTCCTGCCGCTGCAGCAAGACAGTGAGAGATTGTCTCAATGTGTTCTCTGCATAAAAACATGAGCCTAAAGGAACAAATGTTACAGCGTGCATCACCTCCTCTCAGGCATCAGAGTAACGAAACACCAGAAGTGTAAGCCTAATGAAATCCAAACCAGACCACAGGGGAACAAAGCAAGACGCTTATGGCTTTCTCTATCAGAATGTGTATGGCATACAGATACGTCTGAGATGGTAAATGTATAAATAAAAGAGACGAAGCAAAACAATCTAAAACCAGAGGGGAGTGAAGCATTCTGACAGGGGAGATATGCAGAAACATTGATGTGAGCTACAGGGGTGCTGCAAGATCTTACAGTTAACTAAATATTAGACCCCCGAGAGAGAAGCTTCATATTGTGTTTGATTTGACCTAAACACTGGGCTGCCACCAAAAAAAGAAAGACATCCTTTTCTCTCCCCTCTCTCAAGACCCAGCAACCCGTTGCACTCCCTCCCTTGCACTGCATCTAAAGATTGTGCAAGCCATAATCATGCGTCTTCTAACAAATCAACTCACTGATGGAAAGGAGGGGATATTAATATAGCCACACATCCCTCTTTACCAGAGGGCAATCAAAAAGCTGTCTTTGGGCAGCAGTCTGCAGCTAGATTACATTAAGTACAATGAGGAACTACACTCTGGAACTGAACAGCCACATTTCACCCATTTCAACCTTGAATTTGTATCATCTGACTTAAATTTTCAGATCTGGATGGTTGTACACATGAGTGACAATATTGGTTATTAAGACATTTTTCTCATTTAGTCCCAAAACTATAATGGAAAGCTTTCAGACATACCAAGGGATGTCAAAGATCCCAAGGAAATAACTAGCTTGGCCACAAGCATAAACTGGGAAATTTTCTTCTTGCAAATCGTGCAAAAGCTAAGCACTGAAATGTCAAGTCCTAAGGTATATATCCACAAAGACTTGAAGTACCAACTGCGTATGTAGTTCAAGGAAAAAGTAAATGTAAATGTTGTACAAGCGCAGGCAATAAAAGAAAAAACACCATGAACTTTGCTAGGCAGATAAATGGTTTAGTGTATAATTTTCAAGCTAGCCTTAGCAGACAAGTACACAGAGTTTAGCAGTGGGATCAGAGATCATCTGGTGTTGAAACTGCTGCTGCTCCTGCTGCCTGAACTTTGGATATCATAACGATGACGAACTTTGACAGTTCTTATTTAGTATTGATAAAGCACCATGAATCTCAGAATACCACTGTGAACGGAAATTACATTATTGCCATGCAATACTGGTGAAATGGAGGTACTTAAGAGTTGATAGTTAAAACACTGCTTTCTGGTTTTCAGGCATACACTGTAGACTTGCTTTCGTAGGCATAAAAATCATATTTACTGCAAACAAGCTGAACTCACCACACTGATCATTTGTTCTATAACCATATAAAGATTAAGGACATGACAGCTAAGAGGTATAAAAAATGAAAAATAACCTAGCATTTTCAATTTCTGCACACAGTTGAATACTATACAACACAAAACAGTGCTTAAAACATACTAACCTTTCTGCCAAATTTCTACTGTAAAGTCACTGTGCAAACAGCTATGCATATAGAAAAAGACGACTTTCAAAAGACCATCTACACTCATGCGATTACTTCTGGCAACATATTAAGAGGTCCTACCCATACAGTAATTGCTCTGAAATTGATAGTTTCCTTCTCCAAAAATGCATTAAGCACATAAAGGTAGCATTTTCCCTCAAAAATACGTCACACTTCCTTTTTGCCTTCACGCATACAGAACCCATGCGGCGATTCTGTGCAGGGTTTCTGTGTGAGATGGTAGCAATTGCAGCTGGAGGAGATGAAAATTGCGTCATGCTAGATGCATTCCCACGCACACCCAACCAGGCACAATAAAAAAAAAAAAGGGGGACAGCAGAAAGCAACATGCAATAGAGAAGGACTTTGAACAAAAGAGTATTTGCATTAGTTATCTGAAACCTATATTTTTGCAGATAAAAAAAAAATGTATGTACAACGAAAAGCATGACAAAAATTTTACAACAGTGTTCAAACACCTTAGTTAAGAATAACCAATACAGACAGAAGAAGAAGATGGCACAAGCAAAACTTGAAAATCCTGTCTGTATTGCTGTGAGTGAATCTGTATATACAAAACATGAATTCTGTTTTGCCTTTATGAACTGCCTCTATTTTTATGTCTAACAGCTGCTTTTCACTCACAGTGTACTGAGCTGTGTTACTTCCACTAAAAAAGAAAAGCAATAACCACCACCATTTTGTAAGGGAAAAAAAAAAAAACAGTAATTAAGAGTTAGTAAGTAATGAGTAAGGTAACTTCAGCACAATAATGGCTTTTCTGTTTTCTCTGATAAAGGTGGTAAGTTTGGAGATCAACAACAAACAAGGAGTCCTGGCTCCAATGCTGCCTTCTGCAATCTTTGGAGGACTGAGGGGAAGGACACTGACAGCAGTGCCAAGCCAAAAACATCCTGAGATGTAGGGTTTTCCTGGCAGGCAGGCAAACCTCAAATCTGGGGGTTAGCCTGGCCTCTGGGAAAGTGGTTTACATAGACAAGAGTCAGCACAGAAAACCCTGATGCATGGCCACAGGATGTTTCATAGCGGTGAAAAAATAAACCAGGGAACCGCTATTTGTAATAAAGGCTAAGTTAAGCAAAACTGAGACAAGAAACCCATGTTGAACCTACTCTTCTACTTGTTTACTTCACCCCTCAATCAACAGTAAACGTTAAAGCGTAAATCCACCCTGGAGAAGAAGCTCTAGCACCAAATGGTAACAAGTGGCACAGAACCTGAGGCATCAGCACTTGGACCTGTAGGTCCCTGACCTGGAAGGTTAACAACAGGCTGCCTTCGCTCAGAGAGCATGCTGAAGAAAGAGAGAGCAGTAGCCTCTGCTAAACCCAAGGAAGTGTGGAAGTTGTAGTTTCTGTGACCCAAACCTCCCACTGAGCACAGAGGGCTCACCCGCCCAGCAGGATGCAGGGGTAACTGCAGCCCTGCAGCTTTGCTTGTTGTGCCTTGCATCCTGCTCCCTGACTTGGTTTACCCTTTTCTTACTGCCACCCCCACCACTTCATTTTTGAGGGAGGACCCACATCTGTGAAGAGATCAAGGTGGCAAGTCTGACCTATTTTTAAAAAGCCTGTGATGATACAAAGTACATTCCCCCCAAATTTGCATTCCCCCCAAAATTGCTTTGGTTCTCTGAAAGACTGGGATCTAGCTATGGAGACGTATTAGCTGCTGCTCAGACAACAGTGCTTTTCCAAAAAAAAGCACGGATCGCAAGGTAGACCTCTACATCAAAGCCAAGGACAAAACACTCACCTGGGAAGATCTGACTTCCCTAGGGAAGGTAAGCTGAATTCACACTCTGAGCATTTAGGATACGTGAAAACCCATTCCTGTCAGACAAGGCATTTCTAACACACCCAAAAAAACCACAACACAAAATGCCTTCTATGCAAAAAAGGCAGTAGAAAAACTTTTCTCTAGGGGAGGACTGATAATTATCAACAGCTGCTTTGTATGGAAGAGCCCCATGTTCCTTACAAAAATATCTACAGATTATTGTATTACATATCTATGGATATTATATATCTACAGGTAGATAGAGGTCACTTTTCACAGCACAATCAGAGCCCTTATGCTCAAATGGGAGCACGATTAGGAGAGTCTAAATTTTGATACAGAAAATATTTGGTTACACACATGGGTTTTTTACGTAAGACAGCAAAGAGGAGTCTTAGCAACCTGAGTACATCGCACCAAGCAGATACAGCAGATCTTCATGACCACAGAGCTGCTGCTCGGCCTGCAAATGTGACTACCTACAGACTTGAGTGGTCATGCAGGTTCAGCAGATCTTAATGAAACACTCTGGAGGGATGCTGTTAAGAAACAGCATTGGCAGCAGCCAGTTGCGTAAATATTACTCCTTTTTCTGAAGACAGGAAGCTCTTCAAAGAATGAGAGTTATACAGCTGATGTTCCCAGTGCTGCCTCCAGAGAGTATACAGACGACGGGCTGTAATCCACAGCCCTGCGATGCTCTAAAACTGCAAGTCAGACAATCTTCTTTAAGGAATATATATAGTAAAAAACAGTTAATGGGACCGTATATTTTAATTTTAAAGTGTCTCAGCACTGATGGACTAAATAAATGGCACTGTAAAAATGTCATTCATCTTTCTTTCAGGTCCACTGAATATCTCTGAGTTCCCAGTGCTACCAGAAGTCTTAAATTAAAAAAGATCTGAATTAAATCAGATTCTCCCTCAGACATACTTTTTCCATGTCTGTCAAACAGATGTGCTTGAAGGTTTATTTTAAAGTGAATCAGTGGAGGCAAAACAGCTTTCGGTCAGACAAACAAACCCTCTAAAAAGTAAAAGGCAGAATGCTATCCTGACCTGACTTCATTTCCCTGAACCATGAAGAGTGCCCCAGGTGTCTAGCACTTTCCCAAATGTGGTTTTTGTTTCATTCAGATTTAGTTGCTATACCTATGCAAAACATGAGGTAATTAAAGCAATCTTAGGGACATATACAAATATTTAACATGCTTCAATTACACTTTAAAACATTTTTACAGATTTTATGCAAATCCAGGTAGGTAAGAATTGTTATAACTTACGATCAAAGTGATCTACAGCCTGAGATGTGGGAAAGGAAGCATACAAAGAAATAAAAGAGAATGTTTCTTATTTTTTTGCTTGGTTATACTTCCATCAAACTTTAGTTATTTCAAAGGAAGTTGTTTGCAATTTAAATACCATTAGTGAGGGGAGAATGGGACTTGCTGAGCTGCAAAATAGTTAGCAACTTATTTCATTCTTTCTGTGGGGGAAAAAATCACGTAAATGCCAGTGTCAGTGCAGATTCACACACTCTGTTAGATTTTATGTTAGATATTTCTTGAGTTACCAGCATGAAAGTCTGGTACAATGTTAGGACTCAGGTCATAACAGTATACACTGCGAGCTTTCACTTCTTGCTGTGCACTTTGATTTCTTGTAGCACTATGAATGTCTCCAAATTCAAACATTTCTGTTCATCTTCAAATCTATCCAGATCCCACTTTTCTTCTCTCCTGTCTCCATTTTAACTCATGCTCATTTTAACTCTCAGCAAGACTGTACTTCTCTAGTTTAAAAGGAACTTTGAAAAGCATCGAGGATTTTACCTGATGATGCCAAGTCTTGTCTCCAGTTTTTGCTTTTGGAATACCGTAACAGCTGCTTTTAAAATATTTGTAATAGTACCAGCACCAGATCCACACCTCACTGCAGCTCCTGACAGTAACTGCCTCTGCCACCATCCCCACGTACTTCTGTAGGCTTCATTCTGACTCCATCTCAGCAGCCCCTGCTGTAACCTTTCTATATGAGTAAATTTATGTGAACTGGGATTGCAATCCATATTTAAAATCCCACTGACAATTAGGCAGATGTTACAAACCTCTCCATCTTTATGCATACAAGTGAGCACATATTTAGTTTCCAGACTGCAGCCAGTATTTTAAAAGTATTTTAATAAGAAACTTAGGTGATATACATCCAAAAGGTATTCCATAATTAACACAGTTTTAATTTGTTTGCTTGTAATGAAAATGCTCGTTCTGCCAGGAGTTAGATCTAGTGCTCGCTGTTACAGTTTGCAATCAAACTCATAAGTTACTGAGACACAAATGAGTTTAAAGCCAAATTTGAATCTGATCATGGTACGTTCGCATGGACACCATTAAAAATGTGCTATGATTCTGTCAGACCGTACTGTTTTAGAGGCAGTTTCCCAAGCAGGGTATCTATCCCAAGTTTTCTTTAAAAAAAAAAAAAAAGGAAAGAAAAAGAAGTAAAATCTAAAATGGGCCAATTATTTCTAAGACTGAGACTAAGAGAAAATATGTTCTCTACCATATGAAAAAAACATACATGTCTTTGTAAGGCCTGGCGGCCTGATGCTTGAGATCAAGAACCTCATGATTGGCAAGAGAGGCAGTCCTGCCAACGTTATCTTATTACATATAATATACAAGCATATGGACTTTCATCTGTAGTCTATTTTGTCCCTGTAAATATACAAATAAAATGCATTTTTCCCTTTACTCCTTTTCCTAGCCTATTTTAATCATTTTGATTTGGAATAGTACATTTCTTTAGAATGTAACACATTTTAAAGTCCTTTCCATCTTTCTCATTGTTTTTTTTTTTTCTAGATCTTTTCTCACAAGTTCTTATTGTTGGCATTTTCTCTGACTCAAGCTCTCACACCTGTCTTTCCATTTCCCTTCCAACATATGTGCATATCAGTCTGTTACTCCCTTTGTCCTTCTATCAGTATCCAGCCATCTTCTGCTCCCCATTCTCCCTCAGTTTCTCCACCACTCTTCATGCCCTTTCTACACCAGTGCTGGCTCTGACTGCACACCCAGCTGAGGATCGTTTTCATTTATACCAGATGATCTATGGCCTGAGTCAGCTACTGGAAGGTCTGAAGTTGGACGTCGGACCATGGGAGAGCACTATTCCTGCAATGTCCCAGAGCACTCCAGTGAAGCCACTGACATCCTCCAATGTCACTAAACTTCTGAATTTTAGACTTCATAATGCCATGTGACAACCGCATTCGCTTAGTTGTAAGACATGAACCAAAGGTACATTAGGGCAGGATTTGCATAATCATATTGCTTTAAAATTGACCTAACATGATTTCTCTTTGTTGAAATCCACAGATGTCCACACTGATGCAACTATATGTCACTTCGGTCTATGCCATAAATAACACCTTAAACATGATTTCAAACACCTGAATGTAAGTATATGCATTCATACTGTACAGTTCCTCAGGTTCATAAGCTCATGACTGGATTACATTATTTCATGTACCCATCTCGTATACCTATATACCATTTCATATACCCATTTGTGAAAGACAATCTAGATCTTCTTCTCCATTATCTCTAACTTTTTTTTAAGACCACCATCTGAAAAGGAGAACACATGAGAGCAGAAGTAGGTTATAAACCATGTTGCACCAAGGCAGTTTGAGGTTAAGTTGTAAGACTGAGATGTATTTATTTGGGGATCAGAATACACTGACTTTACCAGTGAAACAAAATACGCTGTTATTTTTTTTACTGATGAAATATATCCTAGATGTCAGGGGCTTGATGTATCCTTCACAATTCAGTGGCTCCCAAATCTCACACAGACGGGTACGCTGGAGCTGCAGCTGTCATTTTACTCAAAAGACCACAGTGAAGCTAGAATCTTATAACTGCTTTGTATTAAAGGATGGATTTAGAGGAAAATTCCATTGAAAAATACATGAAGCTATGTCAACTGACAACAGATGAGTTTCACTTCACAAGAGGAACTCATTAGCTGACCCAGGAGACAGAATATTGAACACTCATTAAAAAGTCTTTTGATATCTACGTTGCTAACCAGCTGTGTCTCCTAAGCACCTACATTTCTGCTCCAGAACCTGACCAGAGCTGCTTATGTCCAGTCTTACACGATTAGTTACAGGCATACAAAAAGATTTAGGGATCATGAGACAAAATTTTAGCAACCTCTGTAGATGAAATGACAAATGAGAAGAGGTTTGGACAATGCACAAGTTTTAAGGAACTTTTAGGCACTGCGTTCTTCCAGCGGTTCCAGCTCTGGTGTTAGGCCAGAGGCAGCCTAACTGCGGGGCTGGAAGGGCTGTGAGGCCTCAGCATCCCGATACTGTTACCCTGGGCACTGGAGCAGGAATGCACTCTCAGAGTGGATCAGCCCTGCCAATGCTGCTAAGGAAAGGGAACCACTGCCACCAAATATTTAGCTGTATTTTGGAACAAAAGGAAGAAGGCAGACACCTAATGCTTCAAGACTCTGGATAGGAGGCAAATACCTAAATTCCCTGAGAGTGCATGTCCCATCATAAGCCCGGCAGCTTTTTCTACCAGCCACCTAGGACATTCCTTCTTCATCTGCTGAGGCTTGGCAAAGCCTATTCTCAGCAGTCTTGGAGCTGGCTCCTAACAATGGCAGCTCCAATATACAGGAAACCAGACACAAAGCCAGTACCTGTTGAGAGGCACATGCTATAAGAAATGAATAAACTTCATTCCACAGATATTTTGAGATATTTATGGCTCAAAAGGCCAATAAGCGTAAGCTTCGCTGATGAAACACCACTGCGCTCTTACAAGTACACTGGTACTTACTCAGTAAGTATTCATCTTCACTTTCAACGGAAAATAATGTTCTTAGATTTTATTCTTAAAGACGAACATTTTCACCATGCTGTTTCTCCAGACACCTCTGCAGTATCATTTGCTATTTTATTACTGTAACTGTGAAGTAGTTGGTTAGGAAATAATGAAAGCTGAAAGTTCAGTAACCCAACTTCCCATCATAAACATGAATATATGCTAATATCAGTAAGATAAACATTGCATATTACATTTTCAAGAATCCTGAAGAAAATCTCAGATAAAGTAGAATCCCTCACAAGTCTAATGAATGGATAATCCGTTGATCATCTACTCTTCTTTCAAAACTCTATTGACTGTGACATTGAGCATGTGAGATGGTCAATGTTGATGAAAATTATATTAACAAAGGAATCACAATAAAAGCATGAAGAGAGTTTTTAGCTAGATAGATGGTCAGAGAGATACATGGGGTTAAGTTCTTCATGTGTAAATAAAACCAGTATCATTGCTTTAACTTTATGCAGATGACTGCAGCTACAGGTATTCAGACAGCAAAACACATCAAAGCAATTCAAAGTACAAATGGAATTATTTCAAAATGAAATTTGGTCAAACATGTTAAATATTTGCCTCAGTCACTCCAATAATCTCTAACTGAAAACAGCAGAATGATAGAAGCAAAATATAACCATATAAAGGAAATTATACTGTGCTTTCTCTTTTGTTAGGCTTATGTCATCTCATCAATTTACATAGTCCTGAGGTGAAGAGGAACAGGCTAAATGTAGAAACCTTTTCTGTATTTAATTTCAGTCAAAATACCAATCAGCAACAAAATGAAAATGTTCATGTGATAATCTACTGAAATTTATCAAGTATAACACAAAAAATTCAGCAGTTCTGACCAACTGACTTCAAAGTAGAAATAATCTATGCAGGAAAGTCCCCAAATCACCCCAGGCCACCCAGCCCTCACCTCACAATTTAACAATTTCTCACTAGAGAACATTATCTAGTTGATCACAAGCATATTGTAATCATTAGACGCTGAAATCACTGAAGTTTTAGAGCAGTAAAGGATTCTCATTTAGTAGCCCCTAATGTTCAAAGTAACTTTCTGTCACTGCAGAGACATGTAGCAAGCCAACAAGGAACTTCAAAATACTAGGGACAGAAGAGCTCGACTGTTTCAGCTACCTGAGCCTTGAATTCATGTCAGTCAGATACATAAATTAATTAAAAAAAAAAAAAGAAATGTTAGAATAAGATGTGGTGTTGATCATCCTCAGCTCCTTAAAATGAAACAAAACCTGGCAATACATCTCTGAAGGAAGTAATGCTACCGTAACACGCCCAGCTTCAACCTCCTGCAAGAATTATTCATTAGCACTAAAAACAAATGAATAATAACTCTCAGAGAAAATAGAGGTAAACAAATAATGAAAAAAGGCTGCTATTTACATCGTACTTATTGTTTATTAAAGTATTTCAATCGTAGATGAAAGTAGATGGCAACAAATAACATCTTATCCTGTCCTCACTGTTTAACTCACAATCTCTTTAATAAAGATGCCTTTCCATCATGTACAGCCTGACAGAAATGAATGACATTGCTTCCACTCTGCACTGTTGTAACCCAACTGAATCCGGACCCCTGCCTTCTCTTTTTTCTTCTTACCACTCCCTCCGGATTTCTGTTCTATAGTCCTTCATGCAACAGCAGTGACAACGAAAAGGAAACAGCAAACCCCTTCCTGTTACAAGGCTCTGCCGTGTACAGTCACACATTAGTGCTCCCCAGGGCAATGGTGCAGAACCTCTGCCACACTCCTGGCCATTGCGGCAACTTACCAGGAACCTGAGGGGCTAAACCCATTTGCATGTGCATTTAAAAAATGCATACAGACTTGACTCAAAGAAAGAAAGAAAAAAAAAAACCTTATTATGGTGCGCTACTGATGTATTCAGAGCTATAAAACCTCTGAGAAAGGACAGAATGCTAAAGAGAAAGCTGACACCGCTCATCTAAAATCAATGTGCATGCATGCATTTGATATGGTCTGGAGTGGCTGCATATGCTGCAGGTTTGCATACACTATATTACTATATAAAATCAGTAATGGAAAAGAAATACTCTCTGCTTAGCTCCTCTTCAGCAGAAGATATTTTATGCTCAACCTGAAGAACTCAGAGCCTGCTGGAAAGCAAACAGAGGCAATAAGTAAGGTCTGCCATCCATCTTCAATCTGTTTTTTCGAAATTTCACAGAATTCCTTCCGTTTGCCTCACGGTCCTTTAGCTGGCAAGGAAAGAGTTTTCCTCCCCCCTCCATTACTTCCTTTAGGTATTTCATTATTTACTTCACCTGACTGACTCCCACGGCAGGGTGCTGTGGAGCTACGCTATCTGTCAGCCTGTCACGAGCCACGCTTGTCCTGACATCCGAGGAGAACAGTCATTCAGACATGCAGGCTAGGGCCGCGGGGTGCCACCCTCCGACCCGCAGGCCGGCGGCGCGAAGCCTGCAGGCCGCAGCAGCAGGCCACGCGGCTCCACCTGCCCCCACCGCTCCCAGCGCAGCTCTGGGTGCTGCCCCGACACCTCTCTCACCACGGGCGGTCACTTCGGGTAGATTCCAGTGCTACCGCTACCTAGCTGTGAACGAGCAGCCTTCGGAGAGGTTTTGTGCACAAGAGCTTCACCCTCCTTCCATTTACACGGCTGTGGCAGCCGGCAGCCTGTTCCTCCGGCTGTACCTACCGGCACACCACCCCTCCAGATTTCCTTAGCTGAAGGCACACTTCACCCATAGTGTGTCTACAGGGCTGGTGACCAGCACAACGGGCACACCCGGTTTTCAAGTCTCACCCTTACGAAGCACTGACATACCCAAGGAGCATGGCTCACACCAGTGAAAATCTGCCAACTGGTTTGCAACACAAAGAGGGAACAGCTTTCAACGGTCACATAAATCAGTATAAAACAAAGCAGAAGCCAACCAAGGAAAACTTCAAACTGGATCACAGAGAGCAAACAGTTGCCCTCCATCAGTTATATTATCGGACAAATGCATTAAAAGAATGTTGTAATGATTCCCAAAGCAAGCACTCAATACCCTGGAAGTTCAGAGTGACAACAGCACCACGCACCTAACAAAATGTGCAACGCTACTGATGGAAATACCAAAGCATATCCAGGGGGACTGAACTGAAAGATAGTTACTAGAGAAATAACCCCAAGGATCCAGAAAGTGTTTTTTAAAAAGTAAGTAGCCTGTAAACTAAGGAATGGGACACAGTATAAAGCAACATCTATTTTATTTACTTTGTGGTCCTATTTAAAACATTTTCTATAATGCCTAAGAACATACAGCTTTTATTGGCTCAAGCTAAAATGCATTCTTACATG
The DNA here is from genome assembly GCA_013399475.1 of Chauna torquata. Taxonomy (NCBI): domain Eukaryota; kingdom Metazoa; phylum Chordata; class Aves; order Anseriformes; family Anhimidae; genus Chauna; species Chauna torquata. Next base: position 87,853 of record VXAL01009474.1, on the reverse strand, counting down.
TGTGCAGCATCTACAGTAAAAGATCTGAAATACATATTATTTTTAAACATCTCTGTTGAGTCTTACTTGGGTACAACAGAAATCCTAGTTAAAAAGATTTTTAAACCCAAAGCAGCAAACAACTCAGGCTGCAACTGCAATTATTTCAACTGATTTCTTTCTATCCACCCACATATTAGACACAAAAAGCAGAAAAACAAACAGCCATGAATATGTGGTCTCTCTGATTAATAGTCTCATCCTTTGTTATTCTGGTGAAACTTCCCAAGAACTAAAACAAGCATTTCAGGATATATATATGATGTGAAGAGAAGTGAGAGAGACGTGATTTATAGCTGCTCTGTGTTGCTAACTAGCTTAGTACAGTTATTAAATACCAACTATTTCATGACTGTCTGCTCCAACAGTATGATCACAATGGATACCAGTTGTTGTCAGAATAAATCAATACACAAAGTGCCTCTGGAAAACAAAAAGCTAAAAGTAAGAAGGGTGGAAAATGACAAGTTGGGAAGGAATGCCAGGACAATTGTGCAGAGCCCATGCTCACCAGCGGCACAGCCAAAATGGAAACGGCATTGCCAGGATTGGTGTGAAACCTCCAACTTCTGCAGTTTCAAGTCATCATTATCCCTTGAGACCGAGTGCAGATGTGGTGTTATCTGGGGAACAGGACCTTTCTTGGGACAAAGTGATCCTGTGGGAACATTTTCATTGCACACAGACGGGCAAGGGCTTTGTCAAGCCCATCCTAGCACTGCAAGTGAAAGTCTTGGCCAGTGCCTCTGCTAATGTGGTTGCACTGCACACAGACCTGAGACCCTAATGCCACACTGCGGAGAACACGTGTTTACCATGCGGGGAACCTTCTCTATCAGTTCAGGCATCTCCACCCCATTTTGCTCTACTTAAACTTCTTTAACAAGATGAACAGACAGCCTACAGACAGCTCCTCAGTGCTGTAAGTTGGTTTGACTTTACTGAATTCCAAGGCAATTTGTCAATTTAAATTAGCTAAGAAAATGGATACTGTTACAATACACGAAGTACAACAGAAAAATAACTTGGGACAAAATACAGAGGGGAATATGCTGTAAGCAGCCAGAGCAATAGCAAAACGCTTATTAATACCAGCAATTTATGACAATTTGCTCAGAACTGATGTCAAAAGCTCTACAACTGTTACATTCTCTAAAATACGCTGGAGACATGCTTTAGAAATTGCCATGCCACACGACACATGCCACCTTTCACAGGGGCCTTGTTTGGTACTTAGTCAAAGACCTGACCCACTGCTCTTGACTGATGATGCCATATTAATAAAGGAGGTGAGGAAAGACTTGCTAGCCAGGGTAAAAGCTTTTCTTGACCCTAAATGATGATGAGTTTATGTCCTCCAGCAAAATCAAAAGCCTTTGAAATTTTTATCCTGACTCATGTAGCTGCAATTCTTGTTCTCTTCATAGACAACAAATGCCTAATCCTTATTAGCACACTAGGAGGCCAGTGCCTTCCACACATCCATGCCTGCCTCGAAGCCAGGCAGTGCTAGATGTAAAAGGTATTTACACTCCATATCTCTGTGTTTGTTGTCCTTGACAAAGGTCAGGTTTTAGCTAAACTACAGGATGAATGTGTTTCTTCACACCTTAAACAAATGGTAACACTTTTATGAAGCAGTATTTTTAAATATCTACTTATTGGTGTTTAAACATAGAAACAACATAGTAAGCAACTGTTCATAACAGGAGGGATGACCTAAAACAAATAAAAGCTTATCAGTAAAACATAAATTCAGGTATAGAAAGAGCTTGGAGTCTTCTTCCATTCATCTGCTCTGTATAGTGTGGTTCATAGGGAGAACGTATTTCTTCTGATTCATTATTCTAGTTAAAATCAAATAAATACAAGAATTTGTAAGAAGAATACCAAACACGAGTATCAAAACAAACAGTATGTAACAGCCAAAATGTGGAATTGTAGATGTCCTTTCAGATTGAGATTACCTAGCAAAATACCTTCACAAGAACTAAACTGGTGGCTGCTAATCCCAGCAGTTCCAGTTTTCAGCTGGAACTTCATTAGAGCTATGGCGATGTACAAAGATTTGATGTAATATTCATAGAACCATACTAAACCAGTATACAGTGTTAATTTATGTAATTACCTATCCATGAAAGAAGGCTGTTGATAGTATCTATTACTGCCATACATTAACTGAATGTATGTTTTCCAGAAGTTTTTAACACTTGCAGGTTGTATTTTTTGGTCTGAAGTACTGTAAAACTTTTTTTGTGTTTCCACTGTTTTGTACAAACATATAGTGAAATGACCAGATTTCACACAGGTGATTTCACACATTTTTAATGTGGACTAACTTAATATGATCCTTTTAGGTATGTTCACAGAATAGTTCTCTTCAAGAAAATAGCATTTCTGTTTCAACTAACGATTATATCTACAAAGAGCTCTGAAACCATTTTGGAGTTCAGCTTAAGACTTAACAATGATTCTGAGCGAGTGACAAGTACAGAGATTTTCATGTGGCCTAGCAAATTACATTATTAGAAAAGGACTGTGACAACCTGAATTTCAGATGCTAAGGCTAAAAAAGATACAGAAAAGCAGAGTTTTGACAATTGGCCTTCTATCTTTGCCCTTTGCAATGACAGTGGCTTGATAAGAATGCATGAAAGACAGCTTTTTTTCTTCAGATAAACTGCAGCTCTCCCACCATCCAGGAAATTACTGAAAAATGAGAATACCTCTGCAAAGATGGCAGCGTTAAAACAGCACTCTGGTCTTCCTGACTCTCCTTGGCTGAAAAATCACCTGGACTGCTGTTCACTAGGTGTACCATCAAGACCAAAAAAAAATTTGGCAGTATCACTGCAGACCCAAGTGAGCACTACATCAGTGGAATTACTCTGGATTTACCCAGCTGTAATTGAAATCAAGCAGCTGGCCATCAGCAAGTACTCTTATAACAAGGAAGTGCTCCCTGGTCTTAACATCTGTATGAACCCCAGGTCCTAATCTGCCAGCAGAGCAGCCTGATTATTTTTTTATCTTGCGTAATAATATGATTGTTACTGGGTGAGAATTCACCACCAAAGATGAATTTTTCAACATTAAGAAAAAAGAATGAGCAAGGATGAGCAAAAGTACAAAACAAACAAACAAACAAAATACAACCCTAAAATAAAAATATTCTATCATTTGTAGAAAAGCTAATGACCTGGAATACCATGTCTAACCCACAGGCTGTTTTTTTCTACTTGAGAACAAATGCTGTCTGTTACAAATACCTTATTGGGTAGAAACAAGACAGTTGAGCAGTGAAAAATTATCCTGCCTTCTAGCTTTGCTCTTAAAATATGAAAAATTCTTATCTATAAACATAACGTGAAACATTCATTTAAAGCAACAAGATTTCAAGATGGCATATATGAGATAAAATGCAGATCGCTACACAGTTTGAAAGGAACTTATTCTTGAATTATATACTTCTTTTTACAGATGGCGTATCACCATTTTTTTGCACTCTCTTTTGGCAAACAGTACATTTCGTTACACAGGAGACATGCTGTTTCTCCTTTTATTTCTGATCACTGCCTCGAGGCTGGAAGGAGACGTCTAGAGGGCTTGCTGGTTTCTTTGAGCTTCCTCTTTGCCCTCAATTCTTTGCTCCAGACAGGCTCCTGCTAAGCACTACACAAGTCTCCCTCAGAATAATTCCATCAAAGGGATTCAGCTCAGTACTAATTGCCGGGACAGGCCATGGTCTTCTACAATAGCCAAGAGAAGCCAAAGCCTTTCTACAGGGCTCAGACAGGTACTCTGCAATCAAGTAAGTCGTGGAAGGATGCTCAGCCTCCAGCGTTCACCCATGACTGTTTCCTCGTGAGCTCACCTTACGTGAGCACGTGCAAGACTGTGACTTACTCCCACTGGATTAGAAAATGCCAAAAGCATATATGATGTTGTTTAGCCCTTGTAACACAGCGTTTGATATAAAGTTCCCTGAAGATAATGGGTCTTCCCAGGAGAAGTCTGACTCATAGAAGCAACAATTATTCCCAGTCCTTATGCAAGGCTCTCTCCTGCTCTTGCTCCCATAGAAATAGGCTGGATGCAATCTGGCATTTAGATCTTGAACATGCAGAAAGCTGTCAGGGGAAGACATGGGAAGAATATATATTTCTGTACCTTGTTTAGTCCGTCTTCTTTCAGTAAGATTTTTCTAGCTACTGCTGCACAAGATAGCAGGCTTCTCTTTATGAGTCAATTTTACTCTGTTAAAGGGAGCTCCTTTTCCTCAGATGAAGCCAGGTCAATGAAATATCTGTAAAAACCTTTACCCTCCTGTAGCAAGAAGAACACTAATTCTTAAAAGCTGTACCCTTAAGTGTGATTTATTTAATGCCAAGGTGGAGCTGTATATTGGGCTTTTTCTAGATTTATTCACATTTCATTCCTTTCTTAGTTTTAACTGTAACTAAACTGAACTCTCCCAGCAGTTTAAAATTTGCTTTCCAGCTAACTGCTGAAGCTTATTAAAGTAGGTATTTTGACTCTGTGTGATTTGACTTTGACTCAAATAAGAATTCATTTTCTGCACAGTAAGTAATCCATGGAAAAAAGAGGCCAACACGTATCTGCAGCTCTTTATTTATGAGTGGTGAAAAATATGGGAAATTATTAGGGACTAACAGGAAAAATCAGAAATGGCATTAGTCCCAATACAGACAAAAGTGATCTAAATTAATTTTGTCACAGTGAACTCCACTTTTAAATTTGTTTGTCCAATCACATTAAGACTAACAATGACAGCCTACAGGTCTATTTTTAGGTACTTAGCATGTTAAAATATGTGATGAAAGCAGAGAAAGAAGAAGTTACTGAAAACATTTTCTGTAAAGACATTCAAGCACTTTTCCCAGGTCTGTGCTAGTAAAACATTCAAACACCTGTGCATACAAAAACACCTGCATAAAGAACCTGATGCTTTTTTAAAGTGCTAAGCAGTGCACAGTAATACTGAGACCACTATGTGGTGTGGGAGTTCAGCACTTCTGAAAACTAGGCCATACATTTAAGTGCCTGAAAACAGATTTTTCTGACAGGAAGACAGACACCCACAATTTGAATGTATTTTTCTTAGTATCAGTACAGTATATAGCAGAGAGAGGAGAGGCCCTCACTTCGCCAGACTAGTAGGAGATCTCCACAAGACCACTATCTCCCTGAAGAATGTCATTTTTACAAGATGCAGTGATGGGGATTGAGTTCACTTCAGATACCGCTGATTTTCTAACAGCAATGCAAGAAAGATCTGTCAGAAACAAGACCACCCAACAAAGGCGAGCTCAATGAGATCGTGAGTAGAATGGATTTGATTTTGCTTTTCACAAACCCTCAACGTTGCATTTAATGACTTTTTTACTAAAGTGTTCTACTAGATATCTTTTTAGGATGAATCACTTGTTAAATCATACCTACTGAATCTCTGGTAGTACTTATCAAAAAACTATCTATAGGAACATACGGGTAGGTTTCATGCATGTACTACATAGCCAATATTAGAAGGCAGTAAAGTATCAGAATAGGTAGGTTAGCTGGCATTCATAGAAAGGAAAATGTTTGTCTTAAAGAGCGATTTTAAAACTGAAACTTAATTCATACCTGACATAAAACTGTTTTTTAAAAGTACCCAAGGCAGTATTCAGCATTACTCCATCTACAGAATCTTTATTGAAGAAATGAAAATCTCAGTGCACACCATGGTTGTATCTAAACTAGACTCCCATCTCATATCACAGGTTTATCTTCCAGGAAGTGGTGCAGTCCCAGCAAAAATGTTAAAAGTCATATTTGATAGGAAAGTTGAAAGACAATGTACAATCTTCCAGCTATTTTAAAAGAGTAATAATGGAGTTAAGTACAAGCTGTGTATCTAGTTTTCATACCTATCTTACGGTAGTACGGATAGATTTAAGGAACACAATTACATATTTAATAACCTGAACACAAAGTTAAGTGCAGCCATCAATAATAGAAGATGAACCATACTTGCACCAGCTGTTCCTAAGGCCTCTATAAAAATGATTCCAGCCAAACTAAAACCATTCAGAGCAATGGACTCCATCAAAACCATTTTCTCGTCACAAGTCATACTTTCAGCAACACTGGCATCTGACGTAAGCCACCACTGCTTCTAAAAGGAGCAGTCCAACAGTTTCTTCCCAACCATTACATACCTCCCTTCCTTAGGCCAGTAAACAGTGAACCAGACGTAGGAGCGAGGCTAAAACTAACCTATCCAAAAAAGGCTGGTCTTAAATTAGATCACACTGGAAATGAAAGAAAATTAAAATGTTCTGAAAAGTGTTCTACTTTGATATTTTGATATGGACAAATTTTTTATGTTTTGGATTAGAAATGTTTTTCAATTCTGTCTCTTTTTGCTGTAGTATATAAATTGAAAGGAAATTTTAAGATAAAAAACACATCATTCTGAAACCACTTTCTTCACAGTTTTTTGTTTGTTTGTTTGTTTGCCCTTTTTTTTTTATTAGGGACTTTCAGTGTTACCAGAGTGACACAGAATTTCAAAAAAACTACTCTCGAAATGGAAAATCTGAGTTTTATTAAATTCATGTAAGTACCACTAGGGTATGAGCCAAAAAACTCAAAGGGCATATGACTAAAGGGGGAAAAACAGTTACCTGAATCTATTTATTACCAAGTGGTTAAAACACGTCGTGGAAACAACATGCTACAACTTCAGATACATGGGTTTTGTCTCTAGCTGTAGACAGCCACTTCTAGTTACTCTTCCAGTGCTACAGCTCCCCAGATGTTTAATATTTCACTGCTACAGTGAGGTGGGAATTATTCATCAGTTTACGTGAGAATCTCTGATGCTGCAGTATCATGTGCAAACCCTTGAATAGAAAACAAAAAGCCAAATATTCAAAATCAAAGCAATGCAAGTTAACAGTTTGTCATTATGTTAAGCAAAAATAAACGATTATCTTAGACCAAAATTCAACTTCCCTTGCATCTGCAGAACTGCCATTAGTATGATCCTGCTTTTGTAAGGAAAGCAGACCACAAGAGTCCACTGTGCACATGAGAGACGTGAATTTTGCCGACAAAATTAGTTTTTGTGTTTAGTTCTCATACCTCTTACCTAGTTTCTTTAAAACACGCTGCAATGTAAGATCTGCTCTCAAGCACAGTTTACTGTCACTGTTGCTCAGTGCCAATGATAGTTAAGTATCTATTTGAATAAAAAGATATTTCAGAACTGATATGATCTCCTTGGTTAGCCTCAAAAAAAAAGGGGGGGGGGGGAGGAACACTGAGAAAACGAACCATCTTTTCTTCAGCACAATCAAGCACTGTTTTTATGTAAACCATGTCAAATGACACATAAAGTGAAAACAATTTCACGGCATCACGCATTTTTATTTGAAAGATAACAGACCTGCACTTCTGTTCAGCCTGCAGGGCTTCTGGAGAAGCAATGTTTCATTCAGGGGCAGTTAACAGGACAAAGGAAAAGAGAGATTCTTAAAAAAAAAAAAAAAGAAAGCACCTCAACGTGTTCACATGCTCATACTTCAATATCCTTTTTAGATCCTGCAGTAAAAAGCATAAAGAATCCAGCCATTTCTGATATTCTGCCAGCTGTAGTTAAAGAAGAGTAAATCTTGCACAGTCACAGCACCCAAACGAACACCTCACTTGATAAGGTATCTATCACCTTATTGCTTTCTGACAATAAAATTAAAAACGATCAAATTGATAAACAATTTGCTTTATATTTAGTGCCCATATTATGTACAAAGATGTTCTTCAGTAATGAATTACTAATTACAACCCTCCCAAATGAGGAAGCATCTCCACAGTGTCCAACAACTCTAATAATTTGGAAGTGTGAACACAGTGCATTTAAAAAAACAAAAACCAAAACCAAAAAAGAAGTAATGTCTGAACAAGAAGTACAGTCCAAAAGGATTAATTGAACCACAAAGGTAAAAGATTATTCATGATAATTCACACAATACAAATATGTTTGTACTTAAAGATATTATTCCCTTCTAACTTTTCAAGAAAAATCCTGCAAATGTAAAATTTCCTTTAGGTGTATTTATGCCCATTCACTGACCATTTACACGTATGTTATTTACACAATATAATAGCTTAATATAACCTAAAGGTCAAATGTTGGAACAGGTCTATATAATGAATAAAATAATAATAGTTCTCAGCTGGTTTCCCTGGAACCTTTGTACTTGAACAAAAGCTAAGTCATGCCCTCAAGCTTTGGTTCAGGACTCTCCTGTGGGAATACAAATTAACTCTACTACTACGATGAATATGCTCCAGATCAGGCCTATCTACTTGACGTGATCTGCAAGGGGGGTCATGTACCACTTTAGAACTAACGCAGGAAAGGGCCATGCAATCAAGCCAAGCAACAGGGAAAAATCTGATGAAGTCGGAGAAGCTGGCCCCGAGAATAAAGATCTTACACGCATAAACTTAACAGTTTAAAGAACACACGTGACTCTTAGATCCTCCATATAACTGACACAGTACCGGTGCACTGACTTCCATAGACTTAAACTGATTTACCAAGAATCTGGCTCTGAGTATGATGTTAAGAAAAACGGACTTAATGTGCACTAGAGGCAACTACAGCATGGAGAGGAAAACCTCAAGCAATGTCAAACTTGCTAGTATTGCAACCTGCCTTTTCAAGGGTAAAGCAAAGAATTCGCCTTCTCAGACGGAAAACATATTGCCTTCTTTCAGGGGTTTCTGCTCTTGTGTCTAAATACTATGGATAAAACAAAGCTGCACCACACAATGACCTAAAGAAACATCCAAAGGAAACAAAGCATGAAAAAGACTTAGTTCCAAGCAAAGCCAGAGAGTGCTGAAGTATTGCAATCTTCCTTACACACCATTTCAATTCTTACTCTTGTAAATCTATTTCTTGCTTTGAAAATCCAACATACACATTTTGCCTATTACTTGAAAACCTACTTTCATGTCAGTTTGAAGAACAAAGCCATCAGAGTGAGTATCTGAAGCAACAGGACTATGTCTATCAGCTGATCCTCCGTCTGTGATCACGAGCTAATAGAGGTTTTGTCATTTAGGGACAATTCCACAGTGCAATACTCAAAAAACGGCATCACCACTCAGCAAGGCCATGGCTGCAGCAATGTCAGTAGGAAAAAAAATCACGGCTAAATGCATGAAAAAGCTCCTTAAATAGCCTTGTGCCCTCTAAAGGGATACCATGTGCAAGCCACCATTGCTGACCCTCACCAAGCCTGTGATGGAGTCCTGCCCAAAAGCCACACACATTACAGAACAGCCAGTGTTTGAACAGCACCTCCTCTAAGAAGAAACCACTAACTCATCTTTGACGTGAGAATCAAAAGTTTGACCCTTAATGGCCAAGGCTTGGAGTTTTCATTTTATGTACTGCACAAGAGAGCTTACTACTACAACCTGTCCACTCAGTGTGCCACTGTATGCTAAAAATATTGTAAAACACCTTTCTAAATCAAATTACAAATTAGGTGAGAACATGAAACCGTTAGCCCAAAGGATGCTTTTTAAAATGTCCTTAAAATGTCAAAAGGAAAGTGAAATTTGGGTATCCTCCATGTAATAACTCACTTTCACCAATTTCTCTAAGCATAACTTCTGAATTCCCAAGATCCCGAGACTAGTTTCCAGTCAACAGTTTCCTAAGCAAATGCTGACGCCAGTTAAAATTCAAGGCTGTGGGATGTACAGCCACCTTCCGTCTCCGTTTGTAGAACTGACAACATTTTGTTCCAACATTTATAAACCTTTTTGTTTTCCATCAGTTATGTCCTTAGGCGTTTTACTTTATTCAGCTTGGAAAAGAGAAACCATAGACAGGTTTCACTTCCTGCTTTCTTGCTGCAATATTTGGTTTAGAAAACAGTGCAAAGAAACTTTCAAATTCAATTGTTTTAACTAAATGATAATATTTTCTGTAAGATAATTTTTAGTGTAGCAAGCCTTTCAGAATCATCTTTTAAAACAAGACCAAAACAAAATGTATACTAAAATACTAAATTAAAGAGTATACATCAAGCAACCTGAAAACACCTCTGCTTCTCAGCTACTAGGTGAACTATTTTACTCCACTGAAAATGACGTAAGTTGTCTTTCCTTCAGTAGGAAAAGACAGGATAGTGAGGTGGGAATGTGTTTTTCTGAACAGTCTGACAGCCTGGAGACCATCTGGGAGCCTGGTCCTGCAGCCAGAGCCCAGGGCAAGCACAGAGCAGAACTGATGGCTGTGGGAACGCTGCCTGCACTGAAGGGTTCACTTGCAAAGAGCAGACTCCAGAACACAGTACTTTAACCTGACATACCCTAGGAAGGAAAAACAATCACCAAAGATAAACTGAGAAATAAATAAATAAACAAATAAATAAATAAAACCAAGACATCTTGGCAAGTCTAATAAAATTCAGCTAAAAGATAAGACAAAAACCTAGCATATACTGTAAATACTCTATTGAGTAAAAGGTAACTAAGATCCAGGATGATAAAAATGGTTTGGGTGTGTGTGTCTGTTCAACTAATATGATTCGACTATTCACCTAGTATTTCCTTTTGAAAACTGATGAATACAATACATGGTGAAAGGCAAAAACAAATGTGTACATGCACAATCCAGTTTATAACCAAAAACTCCCATCCATCCTGAAACTCATATCCATCCAAAACTGATGAATACAACACATGGTGAAAGACAAAAAAAAATGTGTACATGCACAATCCGGTTTATAACCAAAAACTCATATTCATCCAGAAATGATATTTAACATTCAGTTTGAACAATTTTATAACCTTATAAGCTATACTTACATTTCACTTAACGTCTCAGTAGTTTAATTTGGTCAACTGCAGACAGTCTTGCATCTGTCATGGGACCAAACATGGCTCTCAAATGCAAGAGAATAAGGCGCTGATGTGAAATTTGGCCTATTTTTTATTAAAATCATAACTTTTTTCAGTTTTTTTAGGATGAATTAACTTTGTATCTCATATGTTAATGTCTTTGCTGTGTTTCAGTTAAGTTTATGTATGGCAGAAATTCTGCGTATACACACAAATCAAAAAACAGAAACAGCAAAGCGCCACGGAGCAGCACTCGGCGGAGGAGCCTCCAACAGCTAGGATCACCTTTCTGATCACCTCCCTCCACACTTCCTTCTCAGTTTACGTTTGTGAGAACGCAAATGATTTACTGATCCTCCTCGCAAAAGGAAGGAAAATAAAAAAGCCTGCCACGGTATTGAAGCAATGCATCTCGCTGCGAGCAGGAAATGAAGGGTATCATGACCGTAAAAAAAAGTACCTTTTGGAGCCTCCAATATAGGTGAAGGTAAAGGTAGAGTCTGAGTACCTGAAATCTGAAATACAAAGAGCCGCGTTATTACCACTCGGCATCCCGTTCGTTCTTTATTTTGGCTGAAATTGCTGAGGTTTTGCAGCCCAGCATTCTGCTACCTACACGGGGAATGCGGGGGGGGTGGGGTGTCTGCGTGAATCAGAGGTAATGCAGCGACTCCCCCAGCCCCCTGCAACAAGTGCCCGGCGCTATGGCAACGGCAGGAATTTCCATTGTCGGTAACGGCAACAGGCAGCCACAAGCCGGGCTCCTGCGACGGCAAATCACGGCCGGCACCTCGCAGCCCCGGCCACGGCGGCGGCGAAGCCCCGGTGTTTTCGCACGGGAAGGGGCTTGCCGCTCCCCCCGCCCTGAAGCCGGGCGGGCGTCCCGGGGTACACGCACGCACCGAGGGGCGCGGGAGGCCCAAAAGACAGCCACGTACCGCTGCCGGAGCGAGAAGCACAACCCAGCGGCTGCGGGCTGCGCCAGGCGGCGGGGGGGCACGGCTGCACGCACACTCGCACTCCCGCACGGTTTCGCGTGTGGCCGCTGCCACGCTCCCTGACTCGGGATGCCCCCCCCTTTCCCAGCCGGCTCCTGGTCTCCTCTGCCCTCACATGCCCTCGGAAGGAGAGGAGGAGGAGAAGGAGGAGGAAGAAGGGGGCTCAGGGCAGGCACACGCCGGCCCCGCGGCGGCCCCGCTGCCGGGAGCGGCAGCAGCGAAGGGCACGGGCGCAGCGGCAG
>VXAL01009474.1:45280-69999 GCA_013399475.1 Chauna torquata | reverse complement strand
TGAATAGTGGGAGGGGGGGGGGGGAGAAGCATTGAAGTGATGTACCAGAGGACCAAAGCTTGTTTTTTAAATCAATGTTGAAATTTCCAAAGTGATTGTATTTTTTTTTTTAAATCTCCTATTAAGCAGCAGCAAGAGTCACCTCAAACGAAACAAAAGGAACAAAAGGATATACATGTTTTACACATAGATGTGTGGATTGCTGATAGTGGCCTCTAACTTTCCATCAAAGACCAAGTACTCATCCTTCCAGACATCACTGAGGCTCACAATAGCTAAAGCTATGGCTGCTGGCATGATAAATGGCCTCAGTAATGTTCAATAAATAATACAATCAGAGTCCCAAATGACACCACAGTTTATTGTAATTCTTATAACTGCACTTTCCAGTGATGGTTTTAACTTGTTTTTCCTCCTTCACTGTCATCTCATCTTTCAGTCTCTGCATGCTGCCCTCTTTTTTCCTGTTCCTTTTTCCTTTCCTCATTAACTCTTACACCAGTAGTGTCATTACTCCCTCTTTTCAGCTCTTACTCCTGTCTATCCCATCCGTTCAGTTCATCTCCTCCATGTCACTCTTAGCAGATCACTTCATGAGCGGCTCAAAGAAGAGTGCTAAAATAGAATTTTGACCACAGAAATGGAGTTTTATAAGGGATGCAAGCAGGAATATTTCTAAACCTTTTATCCATAATTTTCTGATGTCGGTCACAAGCAAATCCAGACGGGGAACCCTGTGCCTCCTGCCAGCTCCTGAAGTGAGTTGCCTCTTGCCATAATCATCATTCTGTCCATGAGTCGTGGACACATCTGGCTGCACACTGGCAGTGCTCAGTAAGGCAAGTAGCTAGAATATTGCTCTAGGAGATAAGAGTTGTGAGTTTATATTCATAGGCTGACAATACTGTCTCCACAATTAACTGTTACCAGAGTTACACCCTAAGCTCAAACAGCAGTCAGTCCTGAAGGTACACCATCCTGCGTAAGCATAAGAAATGGTTTCCAAATCAGAACCAAGAGGCCTATCTCAAGTGCAGATAAGTGCCTAAGCCCAGGGGAGGGGCAGAATTTGAGATCCATTTCTCACTTGGCTGTGCACTATGCTGCCTTTCCAGCATTACAACTATTCTAAGTTCCCTTCCCAAGAGCTTTAATGCCTTCATTCACTGAGCAGGCAGCACGTAAGCATGTCTCTCCCAGTGCACATTTAGTCACAGGTGATAGTGTTTATTCAGAGGCTCAAAGGTACACAGACTATTTCTAATCCATAGCATCACCGGTGTCATTTACCACAGCTGAACGTACTACCTGGCAAATTTCTCAATTGCTGAGCAAATGCATAGTTAAAAAACCACTTTGTTGCTTATATCCAGATTGCAACTTCTTAATTGCAAATTGTCATGCCAGAAAGTATTCAAACTGTGAAATACTTACGTTGCTAAAAATATTCCATATAGTCCATTTTCTGCAACAGTAAAAATGATTCACCGTGTCACCATCTGTTATCAGGTGCCGATGCTCTCCTGCTAAAACAACCTCAATTGCCACCAACCTGTGCCTGATGTTAACTAAGAATTTGTAACCCAAAATTAAAAGGAACTGCGAAGTACTCTCAGTTCAGCTGAAACTGAGAGGGTGGGAAGCACCCAACACCGTGCAGGATTAGATCTTAGAAACAAGTCTAATTCCATCAGTAGACTGTGTCACATTTATACTGCAAGCTGTGGCGTACTGTTTTGATCTCTGACCTAACTCTAAACAAGAGGCTGAGAAAGGGAAAATTAGCACATGCAGAGTTTCATGCTGCTGCCACTTAATGCGGCTTCCTGTACCCAAGCGAACTCATTTAGTGTTTACTCAGCTACTGCTGCACAACTGTGTTGAACCCCACAGATGTAATTAGATTTGGGTGTCTGCATTTATTCCCTTCAGATGATTGGGAGCAGGGGTTAATGCAGTGCTCAGTCAGTCTTCTTAAAGCAAAGAACTCTTTAATCTTAAGGAACTAAACATAAAAGAAAGTGACATTTACAATAATTAATGAGTGCATGCATCTCTTACGAAAAACATCCCAAGCTTGCATACAACAGCCTAAATTTCAAAGTCTACATGGATGTCTTCCTTAGTCACTTTCCCACAGTCTCATGTACAGAGCCCCAGTAGTCCAAAAAAGGGGGTTGTTTTTCATCTGTTTACAGGCCATCTTTTATGGCTATTTCTCATCTGGTAAAATCGTTGTATAACCTGGCAGGAGCCAGAGCAGGCTTTTTTCTTTATGAATAATAGCTCAAGCATTGTATTGAACATTAAACTTGTACAAAAGACTACATTGTGTGGGGTTTTGTTTATTTCTTTAGCTGCTAGGAAGCCCAGCCAAACATGTACAGTATTAATCCCATTGACCATATCTTTTGGTAGTTACCCAGATAATTTGTTTGCAAGCCATGTTCGTGATTATTACAAATCAATCTGTTCCCTGGTTTCCCTGTTACCTTAACCCTGAGGTACAGTAGGAGCCAATGTATCCAGAACGCAGAAGTCACTATTAAAAACTAAGTAACACCATAACCTAAACTAGTAAAAATCTGCAGTCTTTTCTATTTCCCAAAGAGACTAGAAAAATTAAAAAATCCTTGGGCAAAAAGATTGTGGAGCTATAAATCAAGCCTGCCAGAGTATTTGGAGAAGCAAATCATCTCCCTTTTATGTATTTGAGGCACTTTGTACAGTTTAAGTACAAAAACATGCTTTTCACATATCAACTAGATGTCTTTCCTTCTAAAACCATACGTTAATTTCACAGTTCTTTTCAACGGAAGACCAGCTTCAGATGTCCACTGGTTAGACTGCTGGCTGTCTACAAGATAGGAAATGGATGAAACAGAGGAAGTGGCAATGAAAGAAAACCTGATGACCCCTCAAAAACATATATATCAAATGCAAAAGGAAGTGTGCAGTATTTGTAAGAAAAAGATCCCTCAGAGGTAAATCTACAGTTGGTGGGAGTGGAGGGTAGGGAGACGAAGGGGAGGAAAAACGTAGAGGCGTTAATGGAAAAACATCCATAAATAACTGGGAGAAAAGGAGTAAGATTGCTTTTACTGGGAAGGAAAGGCATAGTTAAGTACTTAACTTGATTTTTTAAAAGGAGATCATGTCAGTGTTCTAACTTCTTATGTAAAAAAAAGTCCATGAGTATTAACAATTAATATTGAAGACTAAGCTTTCATTGCAGAAATTGTGAATTCATTTAGACCTTGCTTTTACAAATCACATCTAGGCCTTCAGTGTGAGTAGTCCTATTGATGTGAGCAAGACAAGTTATGAACTAAAATGAAGTAATTAATTAGTTTTTAAACACAGGCCTTAGTTGTCTCACATCTGTTCTTACTCTGATTTTTAAAGCTCATGTGTTTGTGTGCTGCATATACAAAAAGTGGCATTTTCTGTAAGCCTAGTGAAGTTCTACCTAGTCTAATAATATCATTCTAATAATATTATTTTTATATATTTCTGATAATGTTATTTAGGTAAATACTAAAAGCAAGTCTCCTTGAATACCATATATTCTTGAAAAGAATACCAAAATAATTCACTACCATCATTGAAAAGATTCATAAATGCCTTTGTAAGGAAGGAGGCTGGGATAACCCCACTAATGAAGCCATGACTATATGATGTAAGGGCACAAGCTTTCACAGTGCTATTTTCCTCTCATTTCCTTCTCAGGTATACAAAACATGCAACAAGAGCAAGGTTGTATAATAAAAGTAAGGTAAAGATGCCCTCTTGCGCAATTCCTCTACCTAAGCCTAGAGGGATGCCATATTACTTCAAAGCCACAAAATTAAAGCGGGAACAAATGCAAAAGAAGTTTCTGGACTAAGCGTATTTTCCAGATCTTGTATGTGACCTTTTTCTCTTTCCTCTTCTTCCTCAATTCTGCTTTTCTTTTTCTCTGAAATGAGGTCCAGGCTGCCAGCAGTGAAGTAACCCATTTTACAAAACCTGTTGTAGCCCCATCTGTTTTGGTTTTACTTTGTATTTATTTTGCGCAATCTAACATCCATAAATAGTAATCTAGTATATTATAAAATGTAGATAAGCTGTCTTCTGACTGATAAGGTTTTTTACAAGGTTTACAGTGTGTTTATGCTATAGCTTGTGTAGTATGAAACCAATTTCTTCTAACATTCACAACATAAAATATATACTTGTGTAAATAGACTAACTCAACTAAACAACTATCATTGATCTATGGGAATAGTATAGAAAAACAGGCACAATTAAAACTATGTAGTTATTACTGATTTCTACACGGAAACATTATTATATATTTTTATGTAGCATTTTATGCTTAACGTTTTCGTTTTTTTCTTCCAAAATGGTGAAAACCACGAGGCCAACACTTAAATCTTTGGAAGCATTTCAAGGCTGGAAAGAAGTTTCTAGTAAAATAACTAGCTGACACTGTTTCAACAAACTTTTCTCTCTACATTTGCAGTTCCCCGAAACAAGTTATTAATACATCCATCATCGTAGTTAAACTATTTCAGTTTTATAGAGGTGCTCTATAATGTGTTGGTGTGCAAAACTGTGATAAAATATTACATAAGAAGATATATGTTAGTTGTTGTTTCTTAGTTGTTGTGTCTTGGTGATTTTTTATGCAGCTACAGACAGTTCTAAACTTATAAACCCTATTTTTATTTTTTATTAAATTAATTTTTGGTCTTTCTACATAATTATCCAAATTCTGTAAACTACACAGATATAGCTCTTGGCACAATATTTCATACTTACAGGAGAATGCTAAAAGAGAAACGCAGCTGGATAGACTCCCAAAATACTCAACACTGATTTATGCATTTCAGTAAACTCAGTCACAAGAGAAGAGCTGGGTAAATAGTAGGAAAAATTATTCATGGAGACATTTACAAATCCTTTACAATTTGGCTATCATCCCATTGCTTATACTTGCTTGCTGTCAAAAATATTCAGCAAGACTGTTTTATTGGATGATGTCAGTATGCTGCCATAATTCTTGTACATATATTAGTATTTACATTTGAGCCAGAAAATTCTTTTCTTCTGTTTACACAATCAAGAAATAGACACAATATCATGTGTATATAATTCTCACACATGTCATGGATAAAGTATTATAACTGGTTAAAGATATGATTAGAGTGAACAGTTTTCAAGCAGTACAGGAGGTGATAGCTGTTCATATAAAGGCGTTTAAATAATGACATGATACATATGTTCCTAAAAATGACAGGGCAAAGGTCTTCAGCATTCTGAGGTTCCTTTGACTGGGACTTGTGCTGTTGAATCACAGAAAAAAGAAAATCATGTTTGGTTTGTATTAAGCTAAACTTGTTTTTGTCATCTCTTTCTCACTGAAATAGGAGAGATGTTCTGGTCCATTTAACACAAAGTTGTTCTTTTCAGCCTGAAACAAAAAGTTTCATTTTGGGACATTCATTTTAGGAAAAAGAAGAAGTAATAAAACCACACTTTGAAGAAACACCCTTTTGTTCTGTATCTTACAAGGTGTGAGGAAACCACATTTGTTTCACATCTTTGTCTCTCCATATCTATTGAAGTATTTTATAGCGGGTGAAACAGCTTCAACAAGAGCACCTCACCCCAGAAAATTTCCCCAGCTTCTAGGTAGGATACTTGGCAGAAGTCAAGTTTGGTTTGGTTCCTGCCTTGAGTGGAACAGAGCTTGCATTTGAGCTGCACATGAAGGGAGAAGCCATGAACCTTCAGCTCTGTTGTTTGAACATCACTCAAGAGGATTCCAGGCCCTTGCTTAATTAATGTACTTTCAGTATAGTCAAAGAGAAACAGCTTTACAAGCACAGAGCAAGAGCAGTCATCTGAAAGCAGTGTATTTATGGCACTCCGTTTAGAAGCCTTAGATCTAAGTCGCCTGAAGAGGAAGGAACTCAGTTCAACTTTCCTGTTTCTGGAATGAATGCACTAGCCACATTACTCAATGAAGGAGAAGAATATTTTCAGCAAGGAAAAAGATCTATCCATACAATTAACCAGAATAAATAATTCAAGATCTCCCTTAGAAGGCATTTTTGCTACTTGATAAAAAGATCAATTGTTTATATACCACTCTGACACTCTCCTAAGAAAGAAGGAGGCCAAGTAAGAGGAATGTCCAGGAAAACAAGGTATAGTTTGAGCACCTCTGGAGTTTTGAAATTCTTGCCTCTCAGAAAAATATTTGATTGACAATCATGTTATCTAAGGCTGCGTTTCTGAAATGGTGGTCTAGGGTCAAAATATGATCAATTAAAATGGCTATAAAACAGGAGATGTTTAAGCATACACACAGCAGGGAAACAGAAAAGAGGTTAAAGAGATAAAAGCAAAAAAAAAAAAAAATCAGACTATGCATTTCTGCATGAACGCAAACAACAGCCACTGGAATATACTGTGCATGGTAGCTCCTTCATTTCCCACCCCTCCTCCACCCCCAAAATGAAGCTGAAACTTCACAGATTCAGTTCAGTCTTCCACAGTCTGCTTACTTTCTACCTTTGCCTGTGTTTTAATTCCCTTTGTTAGGCCAGCATAGGTGCCTGTGCAAACCCACAGTGAGCTGGTTGAGGGAATGAAACCAAAAATCAGGTACACGTAAAAATTTCCAGCAAGAGCAGCTCTTGAAGTAGCTTATTCATAGAATCATAGAGTCATAGAGTCATAGAATATCCTGAGATGGAAGGGACCCACAAGGGCCATTGAATCCACAAGGGTCCCGGCTCTGCACAGGACCACCCAAAAATCAGACCCTGTGTCTGAGAGCGGAGTCCAAACGCTTCTGGAACTCCGGCAGGCTCGGTGCTGTGATCGCTGCCCTGGGGAGCCTGTTCCAGTGCCCGACCACCCCCTTGGTGAAGAACCTTTTCCTAACACCCAGCCTGAACCTCCCCTCTCACAGCTCCATGCCATTCCCTGGGGTCCTGTTGCTGTCCCCAGAGAGCAGAGATCAGCGCCTGCCCCTCCGCTCCCCTCGTGAGGAAGCTGCAGGCCGCCATGAGGCCTCCCCTCATCTCCTCTTCTCTGGGCTGAACAACCCAAGTGACCTCAGCCGCTCCTCATACGTCTTCCCCTCCAGACCCTTCACCATCTTTGTAGCCCTCCTTTGGACACTCTCTGATAGTTTTGTGTTCTTCTTATCCTGTGGCACCCAGACCTGCACCCAGCACTTGAGGTGAGGCCGCACCAGCGCAGAGCAGAGCGGGACAATCCCTCCCCTCGCCCGGCCAGCAGTGCTGTGCCTGATGCACCCAGGGCACGGCTGGCCCTCCGGGCTGCCAGGGCACGCTGCTGGCTCGTGTTCAACTTGACATCGACCAGAACCCCCAAATCCATTTCTGTGGGGCTGCTCTCCAGCCTCTCGTCCCCCAGTCTGTACGTACAGCCAGGGCTGCCCCTTCCCAGGTGCAGAATCCAGCACTTGCTCTTGTTGAACTTCATGTGGTTGGCGATTGCCCAGCCCTCCAGTTTGTCCAGATCTCTCTGCAAGGCCTCACTACCCTCAACAGAATCAACAGCTCCTCCCAGTTTAGTGTCATCTGCAAAGTTACTCAGTATACCTTCATCGAACTCAGTCCTTATTCCAGTATATTATCTGTGTTAAGAAACATGCTGGTTTACGAGAGGGGACAAGACCATGGCAGATCCCACTACAGCTACTGTGCAGCTTTCAGCTTGCAGCTACTCTGAGAAGTTTCCCAAGCTCACATCTGATCTCATATAGACTGATTACAGTCAAGTAGTCTACTTACCCTTTGTACAGGCAGGAACTTAAATCTTGCATGCTAAAACATAAACCTTCTACTGAAGTACAGAATATTGCCCTTCACATCACCATTCCTAAAAAATGCCAGTTAAGCTTTACTGCATGAACATGTGATGTGAGAGAGACACAATAATTCGTCACAAAATGGAGTTTTAGAAAACAGGAGGCCAAATACTGTGATGCAATTACCTCAGTTACTGCTTCACCACAGTGGTGATGAGGATAGCTCAGATGTGGAGAGTGGGCAGTTGCCATGTGAGTAAGTACACAAACTAACCAGGAAAGAACGTGTTCCATGGTAGTGGAAATGGCAGTCTCAAAACCACTTTGCAGACAGTCTGCGAGCACACAGCCCCAATTAAAGCAACAGCCTTCTCATGGCCTGGAATAACAAATGCCACCCTTTTACCTAAACAGACACCAGCATTTTGGCTGAGGGGAACACCCTGACTGTGATCCATAGAAACAATCCTTGTTAAGACCATCCCTCACTTCTGTCCTCCTACCCAGGGAGAAGCGGCACGATACTACCCACTAAATTATTTTAAAGAAGACTTGTGAGGAATAGAATTCAGAAAAAATACTGCAGAAAAAAGGCATAGTTAATCTCCATACAAGCATTTGATCACAAGTTCAGAAACTCATTTCCTTTAGTAGCATATGACCCGTTAAATTCTTTCACATTTTAAAATATGAAATATATGTATTATCCTTTGGCCATATTACCTTGCAAGGAAGCAATGTAGCATTTCATGTTCTTCAGAAAGAAATGACTGTGCAGACCTATATCCTTGTATGTATTCCTTGTCTGATGCCGTATTAAGTTTTAGTTTTTCATCAGCTTATCCAGGTTATCCTGAACTATTTTGTACTGGTGAAAACAGTGTATTGGAATCAAACTTCTCCCAGTGAGTCCAAAGAATAAAGCATATTATGTGGCCTCTTGCCACAGCTTTCTTTAAAGACTTTGTGTATTTACTTCCTGATGTACATCCAGAAATAACTAGGAGAAAAGGAGTACATTTATAACTTCATTGTTGTGGTTTAACCTGGCAGGCAGCTCAGCACCACACAGCCGTTCGCTCACTCTCCCCGCACCACCCAGTGGGATGGGGGAGAGAATTGTAAAAAAAAAAAAAAAGTAAAAACTCATGGAATGAGATAAAGACAGTTTAATAGAACAGAAAAGAAGGGCAAAATAATGATGATAATAATAATAATAATAAAAGAATATACAAAGCAAGTGATGAACAATGCAATTGCTCACCACCCACTGACTGATACCCAGCCTGTTCCTGAGCAGCGGTACCTGCCCCTGGCCAACCCTCCCAGTTTTATTGTCCCATGTGATGTCACATGGTATGGAACATCCCTTTGGCCAGTTTGGGTCAGCTCTCCTGGCTGTGTTGCCTCCTAGCTTCTTGTGCACCCCCAGCCTCCTCACTGGCAGGGTGGTATGAGAAGCTGAAAAGTCCTTGGCTCTGCGTAAGCACTGCTCTGCAACAACTAAAACATCAGTGTGTTATCAGCATTATTTTCCTCCTAAATCCAAAACAGGGCGCATACCAGCCACTACGAAGAAAATTAACTCTATCCCAGCTGAAACCAGGACATTCATACTACAAAATATAAAAGTGATTTGAAGTAACAAGATTTGCTAAATCCCACCTTGCTGTCTTATTGTCTCTGCGGTCACAACAAATAATATAAATCCGAGTGAGAAAGGAACTGTGTAAGGTGAGTAGCACTGCCCTCTAACTGTATATAACCAGAACGACTCAGTTAGACAGCTGAGGCTGTCTACATCCAAAATTCTTGTAAGCTTAAATTGCCTTTTGGCTATACAGATTCTTTGGGTTCTAGGACTGCCTGTCAAGCTGATCTGTGCAATTTTATTTTGTCTGGGGTCTTCTGGAAGGCAGGTGGGGTTGAGGTCTTTGAGAGGGGACAGAGTTAAACACAAAACAAGAGGTGAGCAAGAAAGGAAGTGTGCTAGGTACAAAAGCCAAGTGGCCAACAGAAGTGGATGGTTTAGTTTCAATTAAAAAGTTGCCTCCCGTCAGACTTCTTTTTTCTTTTTTATTCTAAGCGATCGTGCTTTTACAGCAGAAGCTGAGTTCTAGATCATTTCTTCCAAAACACTTTGCATGTGTCTCTCCATCTGTGTGCAGGTCATTGCTACAGGTAAGAGAACATGGAGAACATAGCAAAAATTATTGTGATAGTGAAAGGAGCTGAGGCACAGTTGATAGCAGAGAATGAGGCTCCAGTACGTGCCTCAGCTGCTCCTTCAACAACCAGAGGCAAGCTGTCTGTCCTACTGAAGTGCATGCGTATGTTCTGAAACCCATCTCCCCTGTCCAACTAGTTGCAAGAGTCAAGAGGTAACCAGAACTTCCTCTGCTGTGGGCTGGAGGTGTCCCCAGACTACCTGCTCATTTCTGCCCTTCAGTTTCTTAAACTGTTTACTGTCCTTCTTCCTCTTGTCTGCCAAGATGGGAGCTCTGCAAGCTGTTGTACAGATGACTTAAACTCCACTGCACAAAGAGATTTCCATCAAAATCAGGAAGGGGGGAAAACAAAAAGCAGTGACATCTTCTTCAAAGGGCATGAAGATAGATTCATACAGCTATAATGTGCAGTAAAACAGAGGCATGGGCAACCTGATTACACTGTTTTCAGGCTGGTAGAAGACACACTGGAGGAAGAGATACAGAAAGAAGCTACAAATCTCCTTTTTGGTTACAAACTCAGTGTTTCAAGGTTAAGGAAGCAAAGTCTCCTATGGACCCTGTAGAGGATGTAGGACCAGATGGATTTTGACCCTCTTTTGCTGTAGTCATAATTTAACCTTTATGTTATAGTTTAACCTTACAACTTATTTGATAGTGTTTCATTGGTAAAATACTTGTGTATTATGTTTCCAAAAATAATATGGTTAAATATCTCAGTGCAAGTAAACAGGTGCGATAACTTTTTTTTTCCAAATATAGTTTCAAATTCATTAAATGAATTTTGTACATATGTTCCATTCTAAGGTAATGATAGTTTGTGTTCTCCTAATAAGGGAGATTTCCTCTTTCTGAATTAGATCATTGCTACATAGTTATTTTCCGTTTTGAGGAAAAGAAAAATCACTCCTGGGTTTCTGAGGAAACTTGACCACTTGTAGTTTAAGCAAAACCAAGTAGGAGGTCTTTCTGTTAAACTATCATCTTGTGGTTAATAAACAGCCATTCATATATACAGACTGTGCTGTATGGTGGTGTAATAACTGTTCCACTTAATAATGCTGCAGGGGGGGCCAAAAAAAAGGTACAAAATTTAAACCAATTTAGAAGCACATCCAAGATTTATCACTGGCAACTGCTTCTGTATTTTATATAAGGTTGACTGTCTGTTGCATACAATTTAACAATACAGTATTACAGAATGAAAAAACAATGAATGTGTTGAAAGAAAAAATGGGAAGAGAGCAAGAGAAAAGCCAGTTCAGAAAGGAGAAAAAGCATGCAAAATAATATGCAAGGGGTAGCTTCCTTGTTTATTGTTTTACACTGAAGACGCTAATTTTGCCTCTGTGGTTATATTAATATTCTCTGATGCCTGTTCAGGAAATTGGAATCTCAGATCTAATATAATTCTGTTCATCTCTAAAAATACAGCTGATTATGGCAAGTAATTAGCTTACCAAAGTTATTGACTCTGTCACAGTAGCACTCACCTTATTTCTTCTTCAGAGTGAATTATAAGCATTCTTTTATGGTGAAACAGAATAGTCTTGAAACAATGCTAGGGGAGCATGACTCAGTCTAACTCTTCTCAGTATCTTGATGTTTCAGTACTTGCAATTACTTAGGGTCTCTGAGTTACGTGAGAATTCTAAATATGGTCATAGGAAAGGACTGACATCTTCAAAAACATCAGCTAGACAAAGTCCTGACATTAGCTAATTTATTGACCTCTCCAAGTTTTCCCAGTTTGAAATAATACTATTTATTTGTACATTATTTTACTGATACCTTCTTAAATGACATGAAAATCCTTCCTCCTGGAAAAGTCTGGCTGATTTTTAACATAGTGCAAGAAATGTAGTGGGTTACAGGACAATTAACATTGTGTTCAAGCTTCGCTATATTCTCTGAAATTAAAATGCCATCTGCTTTAGTTAATAACACTTCTGCCTCTACACCTTTTTCTGCCTTTTACCAAGATGCCTCAGGAAGGAAAAATATTTTGAAAGGAACACTGCAACTGGAAGAGACTACTGTAGAAATCATTGCCAAGCAGTAAAGAGGTACAAACTGATGACAAATTGCATGCATAAAAATTTAGGCAAAATGCTGACTTGTACAACATATGCAGTTCCTACTGAGGCTTAATAGTAGTGGGTGAGCAAAATTGTACATACAGGTGCATTTTACTCCAAGAATTGCTAAAACATTAAAATTATAGGTAAGATTATTTTACTTCAGACAATTATGTCAGGAGTAAGAATTCAATGCTCTTCTTCAGAGAACAAACTCATAAGTAAAGGGATAAAAACTACCATGTTTCTCCTTTGCCATTTTTTCTTTAGATAAAATGAAATACTAAAATCCTGGACTGATATCAAGTCAAGATATTCTTGAATGAGAACAAGAAGGGACACTTAAAAACTGAATTACATAAAAACGCTATGGTTTTGAGGAGATTCACAATGACAACACAGAGTTTGCCTGTCAGGAGGCAATGAAAGATTATTTTTTTGAATAGATTATTATATGAGTCCTTTAGAGAAAACATAACCCTTAGGAGATATGTAACAATCAAACGGTAGCTAATATGAACCTGGTATGGATCCAAGGAAAAGAGAATTCCTGCACGAAGGCATTAGAGAGGAATTAGTTATTCAGCCTGAAAACACCATTTAGCTGGCACCTTACCTTTTAAACACCCAAATGCCACGGGGTACCCCAGGGCATCCCTCAGAAGGGCTATTTCTGCACATCATGTGTTAGCTCTGCCAGGACTGATGTGCTCAGCACCCCCGGCCAGACTCCACTGTAATCCATGCAAGTGCCTCAGTGTTTTGGGGTTTCTTTTAGCGCTGCTAAGAACCAGCTCCCTTCCCGAGGGGAGCCAGTCCTGTGACACTCACTCCATGCAGGACAGACGGCACAGCCCTACCGTCAGTCCCAGGAGCCAAGTTAATGATCAGCAGGTCAGACGCTGCCATAAGCCGCCTGAAGAGCCACTATGCCAAGTCCCCTCTGTGAGACATTCCATGCCTAGGGGATGCCCTGCCAGCCCTGCCAATGAGGCCACCCCACAGTCCCTGTTTGTTAACTGGATTTCAGGGGCCAGCAGTAACATAAAAGGGACTGAACTTCACAAGGACCTTTTACTGGCCTTTGTTCCAGCGCCTGTTATTGATTCAATTGTCATTAGATGAAACTGTCATGTAATGACTGGAGCCAGCACCTAACACACCAGTGGCAGCACTGTGTGCTGCCCACCATGGTGGTCCCTCCCCAGCTTGAGCCTGGGGTTCTTCATGGACTCTGCCCCAGAGCCATAGTCTCCACGCAGGCTGGCCACCTACTCAAAACAAGAAATAAAGGTGTACCTGAAAGAGGCAGTTACTGGTCACAGTGCTCATCACCTGCCCCGCTAGCCCAGGCCCTCCAGGCAGCCATGTCAGGAGCCAGGCACAGGCCAGAGGGCAGACAAGCTGTGAGGGGCTGTGCCCTGAGGGACACGATAGGCCTTGCACGGGGAGGGAAGAGGAGGGCACTGCCTCTGCCACTTCATACTCTGCTTCTCTTCTCCTTTCTGACCTGTGAAGAAAACCTAATTTTCAAATCTGTGCTCACAGCTGCTGGGGTTACTGTAGGTGCCATGCACACCTCAGGAGTGGGGACTGGCACCTGCACCCTCCACTGGGGCTGCTTCTGCTTCTGACGACAGGACTGAAAAGTATTCTCAGTACAGGACAAACATGACTTGATACCTACTGGATAAGACTTTCACTCTGAAGTGAAAATCTGCAATATGAAACAAAATCAAAAATTGGATTCCCAAAGCTGTTTCAAGAACAGTTACTGAACAAAGTACATAGATGGGATTTAAAGTATCTCCAGTCACTCCCTAGTGAGTGCTCTGATCACACGGACACAGAGTCACGCTCCCTTTCAGTCCATTTCTTCAGCCAAATTAATCTTCAATTACATTGTGACAAATATAAGAGCTATGGTAGAGGGGTAAGGAGTGTGCCAGGGTTAGGGAGAGAGGAATAGGCTGGAGGCCTCCCTGGGGAAAAAGCTAGTCTCCTCTCAGTGCCCTCTTGGCAAGGGGATTTTATCCCACTCTGGATGTTGGGAGGGTGTCATTTCACCATTTCTCATTCATCAGTCAGCTCAGGTGAGGGTCAGCCCCTGGGACAGATAGGTCCCTACAGCTGTTCTAGCTACAGATGTAGTTGGTAATAAATAAATAGACGTAGTTGGGATGTTAGCATCAATAACTTCTGCCTTGAGAACAAGCTTGCAGTATCTAGTTACGTACTTTTAGCAGAGACAAAGAGACAAAGGCAGATTTGCTTTACCTTCTTCTTTATGGAAATTAGTCTGAAGTGTCTG
The DNA here is from genome assembly GCA_013399475.1 of Chauna torquata. Taxonomy (NCBI): domain Eukaryota; kingdom Metazoa; phylum Chordata; class Aves; order Anseriformes; family Anhimidae; genus Chauna; species Chauna torquata. The sequence goes on along the minus strand of VXAL01009474.1, from coordinate 55,551 downwards.
TGCAAGGACTCCTACCAAAACAATATAAAAATTCACAAAGAATACCAAATAGCCACAGAATAAACGCATTGTGTTCATGCTTGCACCTGGGACAATGGGAGTCTGTAAAAAAGACAGAGCTTTTCAGAATGTCAGGACAAGCCTGATGGATAAGGGAAGAGAAATGACAGCCCCTTGGTGAGGGGGGACGTGGGAGTCCTGAGAAGACACAAATGATGACTACATGCATAAAAACATAGTGAGTACTGCAGTATTGAATAGTTTTAAACAGTTTTAAATTCATCATAAAGGCAGGTGAGCACATTTTCATGTGCAGGAGTATACAAATTTCCTTGCTCCAAGAAAATAAACCATTGAGATGAAATCTAGAACAACATTTGAAGTGTAAACAGAGAGAGAATGTAGTGCAAGCAAAGACAGAAAAAACAGACTCAAGTCTTACTCTGGGGCAGAACTTTCTCAGGTCACTACTTTTCTCGCTATAAAGGGAAAAGAGGAAAACGTTGAAATCATGGAGGTTTGGGTAGGTGCAGCAAGAAAAAAAAAAAGTAGATGCAGACTTTACACATAGGGATAGGCATGCAAAGGAATAGAGAGATGCAAAACAAACAAAAGTTTCTCAAAAGAGGTTTCCCTAGGTTTCCCACTGGTTTCACTGGATGCTTTCTGCAACATGAAGCATCTAGCACTTAAAGGCATTTAAGGTGCTGTGCCAAGCGACCTGTAAGGACCTGACCCACATTTTTGCATTTTTTTTTTCCTGAAAGAAAGAAAAGTTCTCCAAAGCTCCTGTGCTGAAATTTTTGTTTATCACCATCACTAGAACTCTGGAATTATCAACTAGAACTGGCTTTACTTTGATAATTATCTGATTACAGGGATGTCATCAGAAGCATTTAAGCAGATATACTAGCAGTAACTGTAGCATTCAAATGTTTGAAACAATGCATTTTAATATTCACGAGGAAGAGCCAAGGAATCATTTCTAAGGGCATCTCCTCATTTTGTGTTGATTACTACAAAAGGAACTCTTTGCCAACATTCAGCATTCAGTATCCTCTCAGATTTCTAAGCATGTGAAACAGATCCAACAAAGTCGCAATCCAACTTACTTTTATAAGAAATGAATAATGCTTGAAGAACTTTGGTTGATTTAAGCACTATCAGAAATAACAGCAAAAAGATCATACAGACCATGCTAGAATATTTACACTTCTTTATATAGTCATATGACCAATATTCATCATACAGCTTCCTATCAGGAAGAAACGAGACACTCTTAAGATGCAATCCTGCATCCTTACAATGCCCACGTGTCTTGACTGAGCAAAACGCAAGGGTCTGACACACACTCCTGACAGTTCAAAATGTTTCTACTTTTCAGCCTTTTGTTGAAAACACTGTTTAACAACGTTTATTTTGTTTCTTCAGGGTTGTACTAGTTCTTCATAACCATGATACTTTCGTTGCTTCTATGAAATTCTCTGCAAGCTTAAGTGCCATTTCTGTTTCTTTACTAGAGCTCACTGTGGAAGATACTGAAACTGCAGTCAGATCCAGGAATAAAAGACCCCTATAAAAACACACACAGCTCCTTTCTTATTCCAGCCTTCCTTTCTGTTTCGACTGTAAACTCTCCATACATCCTTTTAAACTCCCTGTTCAATACTCATTTTTAGAATGTCTTGTACAGTGTATCATACCTTCAACAGTTCTTTGCAATACTCAGCAGAACAATATAATGCAAGTCAGAGAAAGCTGACACTTCACCAGTTCCATACTGTCAGTAAAATTCTGTTATTAGGAATATTTATGTTATGACTGTGAAGCAATTTACAACCACTATCACCGAACTCCTGTCCCCTCCACTCAAAACAACAAAAAATCTCCCAAAACAACCAAACATGCAGGATCTTATATCAAGAAGCAATGATTCTTTTGACATTAAAAACTAGACAGTAGGTTAGGTATCTCCACAGAATGATCACCTCCCCTTTTATCTTGCCAGACAGCAGTGCAACCCCAGCCTGTCTCAGCAATGAGTGAATGCTGTTACCTTTATAAAAGTATTCATTGCTCTATATAATGCACCATGAAGTCTTGTTGCATTCTAAGCTTTTAACAGCAGAACATTCTTCTACTCTATATGGAGATAATTTAGCACTTCTAAAAACAACTGGAATATTTGCTTTGAGACATGTCCTAACTAAAAGAAGAAACAGAAAGCTCAGAAGGAGGAAAACAAGCAAAGGCTGCTCATCTATTTTTGGATGAAGATGGCTTTAAAATGGAACAATAAAAGGACTAAATGTGTTAGTGTCCAATGAGATAACAAAACATGGTAGGAATCTAGAACTGATTGGAGACCATGCACGAAAAATACTAGAAAGTTATTTATTGTAATAGAGAAATGCTATCAAATTGTTAGCCGTGTTTAAAATAGTGCCAGATGTTGTAGTCCCAGGTGTTTGTCTCCAGTCTCAAAGACAAACATCAACAAGGGAGCTAATGTTCAGGAGTACATTTACAGCGCGTGCTTAGCCTGGACCGGCTATGAGGGCTTGGTATCCTCACAGCTGGTGTCCAAACACAGCCGGGCTGCAGGGCAGTCAGGGCAGCTGGGCTACTTGCTGCAAGCTGCGTCTCTGTTGCACAGAGCTGGGATTCAGTACATTCCCAGTTTACGCAGAATATCGGGGGAGATCAAGCTCCCCCAAGAGGGCTGTCTCTACTCCAAGAAGATTTCTAGTCATAATTGCAGAGGAAACTAGATGGCGTGCCAGGAGTAGGATATCCCTCTAGCTCGTTAGGCAGAACTAGGATCCAGACATGCACTACTCTAACCAGAGAGCATTAATGTGCCCTGTGAAAAGTGCAGCAGGAAGTGCAATGAGGTCCAAGCCTATCCAATTTTCTTTTCTAGTTTTCCGTCAGAGTGATGATAAATATTTGTAACAAGAATTGGTGAGAACTCACAGAGAAGGGCAGATTCTGTATGAATTTGAGATGGAAATGACTCTCTGTTGTCTTTAAAGGGGAAGGCTTTTTAGCAATATGTATTAGTTATTTCTATTATAGAGTTTAACCCACCAGTTAATTGTTGCAGATACCTGCACTTTTCCCTTAGTTTAACAGAGTTTACTGAGTTGTAAAACAGAGACTCTGATTTAAAAATAGGTTTAGTGGAAGATACACTGTGACAAAAGTCAATTTAATTCTCACCAGAGCAGAGAACACCTTCCTTCCCCAAAATAAAGCATCTGCTACCACCCATCTACCCTCTCTGCAAGTCAGTATATCGATATCAGCAGTGAAGTTGCCTAGGGAAAATAAAGTGTAAGTATAAAGAGGAGGTTTTCCTCCCCACAGAGCTGTGCCCCAGGGCAGACTATTGTTATCTGTGAAAGAAAACTAATGACTTGTCATTATTGTACAGAAAGCTAATTTTGCATTGGATACAGTTTTCTTGTTTTGGTTTAAGCCTGATTTGCATATTCCTTGTTGGTTGGGTTTTATATAAACATGGTTTGTTTTGGATATGTCTACACTGCCTTCCAGATACAGTCCAAACCTGCACTCAAGTCCAAGTTCATCCATGCCAGAAGTCCATGGAATTTGGGCGCAATTTGACTGTTTCTAATATGACAGTGAATCACAAGCTACTGTTTAGTGTGATCCCAAGCCTGCTCTCTGGTCAATGCCTACTGCCAGTGTAATTGCTGCCTCAGAGATGCTGCGAAGAACCTAATGAAGTTTCCTATAAGCCAGTTTTTTGTTACCATAGTTCAAGATCTGATAGTATTGTACAGACAGCATTTTCCCTCTAGGTCTATGTAGGAGGAAGCATGATAAAGAAAAAACTATTACTTAAACTTTGTATTAAGGGGATGATATTCACATTTCTTATCTCATCTTTTCCAGTAAGAAATACAGCTGAGGATTGTACTTCTTCATTCAAATTATACAAATGCACACACACAAAAAAGGCAAAAGCCATCATAGGTAGGTAACACCTAGAGAGCAAGAAGCAAATATGCAGTCAATAAACATTACTCTCTAGCTTCTGCTGCAGCAGTGGAAAAGTAGCAAATGCTGCACAAGGGCATTATCTGAATAAAAGAAATAAAAATGCTACTTGATAGCACTCCTGTTCTCTGTAGAAATCTTCTGGAAAAACATTTGGTCAGTTCCCAGAGAAATTCAGTCCTTTTGTTAGATATGTCCCTTTTGTACTTTGGTTCCTTTTAGAAAGCCCAGACGTTTAATTTTTTTGAACTACAGAGGATGCTTGTTTAGGACTAAATGTGGACAGTCATGCCGTGAATCAGATAAAGCTGCATACTTGGCATACAGACAAAGAATTGGTAACTGTGCTGTATCCGGCTTCAGTTGCCTTCAGGTTGCTATTACAAGATCCTGTTCTCTTTTCAAAAGTTCCTCTTTTGAAAGTTCCAAGTGTGTTTTGTGTGTGTGTGTGTGCGTGTGTGTGTTACACAATGTTATGCAATGTATGTTTTACGAAAATGTAGACAGTAACAATGTTCCCCTTTCTTCTGACATCATCAGAGAATATTTGAAAATAAATTAATTTTTGCAGTTTGCAAAAAAGAGTGTGAAATGAACTAATTGAAAGTTCACCACTCAGTCTGTTTGTTCATGAGATTAAATAAAGTGTTGTATGGGCCATATCATGTTACCTGGTGCAAGCCCATCTACAGATGGGCTTTCCTTGCAAGGATCTCTCTCCAGTAAAAACACCTGCAGTACTTCATCCCGAGACATCACAAATCATGAAGATCTGGTAAAGACTGCAAACATCTTCAAGAATGTATATGTAGCATAAGTGGGAAACTGCCAAAAAAGTAATGAATGCACATGAATCTTTTTTTTTTTTTTTTCTTCCAGCTAGGAAGGAAAGATGTGACTCATGGAGTTTCAATGGGCTGAGCAAGTTCTGCAGCACACAACAGCTGGAAATACACTACTGTAATGACAGCTGCCTTAGAACTTGTTTCTCTTTCACTGTTCAGGGATGGTGCTTCAGAGAAGCTGTAGAAATAGTGATGAACTGTGCTGCACTGATAAACTGGGATGCAGCAGATGATGCAGGAGGTTTATCCATACCCATACCAGAGTCCATTTTTCCTGTATCAAGAACAGTGACTAAGAAAGGTGTATGAAAAGAGGATCGTGTATTTTCCAACCACTGTTGTCACAGACTTCAGGCAGTGACTTCTGCAATCCAGATATATTCTCCTATTTTCCTACCGCTAAGTTCAATTAACTTACTGCATGGAGGTCATGGTATCTGTGTGAAATACAAACTACTTAACAATTACTTTAGAAAAATGTAATTAATACCTGCACTGCTCCTGGTTTGATGCATTGTAATAGTGAGGCACCATCATCCTCAAGGGTGTATTACCAAGAGAAGAAAAAAGCCTTGAAGTAATTTAGAATTAATAGGCTTTGTTTTAGCAACTTCATGAGAAGCTTTAAATAATTTTATGAAACTTTCAGGCATGTTTAAGTCTGTGCCAGAAAGAAACTGTAACTGAAATTTTATTTCTGGTTTGAAGATCCCAGGACAGTCCGAAGTAGTAGTGAGCATGCCACTTATACAATAAAGCTGGACAGTATCTATCTGTAAAACACAGAAAAGACATCTCTGTAAGATGCTTCAGCTTCAAAAATAGCATTTTTCCTAGTTGATATACTATGGTAGCTGTAACTTCAGAAGACCTGTAACCATCAGATCCTGGAGATCTACAAACAATCAAATTCCCTGCAGAAATCCTAGAGGATTTTGCAACCTGTTGCAAAAAAAACAGCAATTTTTCAGACCAGCTGTACTTGGAATTCGATTTCCAACACAATGCCAATGTACACAAGCCTTTCAAATTTTGATTGCATGAAAATCACCATGTTCATGCAGCTGTCTGAAGACTTAGATGCTCACCTTGCAACCTGTGCCGAGTGTTAGAGGGGGTAACTCAAATTCTTCCCTAGCCAAGTCCAAACATGCTGGCTGTACAAAGGGCATGGTTTGCTCTCTGCTAAAAGAAAGAGGACAAACAAAATAGGCCAGTAGGGAATGTCTCTGACTTTTTCATTGCACTTTGAGTAACCTTTTCTACCCACCCAACTTTATCTTAAGGAATCAAAAAGAACCTAGCACAAGGTAGAAAAAGCTACAGAAGACCAGCCAAGCGTAACACTTTTCCTGGGTTATCTCAGGTGAGCCGCTTAGTGTCTCTCTGGAGTTAACACTACCCACATGGCTGACATGAGGACAAAAACATTAAATGTTGTCAAGCATGGGAATGGGGTCCACATACATAGATCCCATTTTCCTCTGGACTTGTTTCCAATGAGAAGTCAGCCAAAGGAATGTATGTCATCTGAAGTCAGAATGACCCAACATTCTCACAGTAGGCTGCTTTACATTATTCTCTGAAACCTTATTTTCCAGTAAATAATTATGCAACCTTCAGCAATATGCTTTCTATAGTCTTACTGATAACAGCCGTAATTTATTACTTATTCTTTTTATCTGAGTTATTTAAAAACCAAACCAAATGATTTTTTTCTTCTAAAAAGCTCTCTTAGCAATACTAACTTGCAGCTGAATTAATCAAAATGCAATAATGACAAAACACTAAGTCTTACACTGTAAATTGAAATTCTACAGTACAGTTTAGTATTGGTTCCAGTAGCTCTCATAACCAAGAGAAGGTGAAACAAGCTGAAGCAATGGAAACTGGAACAACGAAGAATGAAAAGATGCTTTTCTTTGGGCACTTGTGGGATTTGCAAAGCCTGAAATAAACTTGACAGATCAGCTAGGATAAGTTGATATCAGCTATCACTGAAGAAATTTATACTGCCTTTGTAGATTTTTCACTGCTGATATGTTTTACATATTCTTCTCTCCATGAGGAATCTTTTATTTTTTAATTGTTGTACTAAAAAGTAAAACCAAATTAGGATAAATTATTTTTGCTTAATCCTCCCCCAGCTTACTGAGTGCAGAAATATTTCAAAATACATTATCAACTGCAAAACATAAAAGTAAAATCTACCTATTAACATTCTTTTTCACTTTGAAATTCACATCCCACATACTAATGTGTTTGAGGCTTCTTTCACTTAGAAATATATATGTATTTTTCCCTGGAAATATTGATAACATTGTACAAGTTATATTATAACCCTGATGAATCCTTTGTGGAAATGCCTCCCAGATAAATCTGCTGTTAAATAGTCACCTTCAGAAGTTCATCTTTGAATGCTTCTCATGTGACATAAGCTCAGCTGAAAAAGGCACTTTAACTCCATTATCACCAGTGTCAAATAAAATTTATGTATTAATAGGATGTCATGGGTACGTAAGGTGACTGTACAACAGCCCAGTAGTTCCTCTCTCACAGATCCCATTGGACACTTCTTCACATGACAGTTCACAGTTCCAGATGAAAATGTTTCCAGAGCAGGAGTAAAGAGTGTGTACCACTGTAGGAATCAGAGGAACTGTAAGAATTTGATGTTTAGTCAGATTGAAAAAGCCAACAAGGGAAAGTGGTTATGTACAAATATATACTCCACAAATTCTAGATATGCAAAACTTGACTCTTGATCCTCCTCCTTACTGCAGACAAGTAAGTTTCCTTGTAAGAGTTCTGGTAGCCTTCCTTCCTTTGTTTAAACTCTTTGCTACATGCAGTTTCCTCTACTCCAAGCAAAATATTTGCAGGCTGAAAAACAATCAATTTCTGAAAGAAGGCCTCCTACATATGAAGAATTGGAAATGTTTGCAGGCTGTTTTGCTTTAGAATGGTGTTTTCCTTCCCCCCACAAAGAAAAAAAACACCACCTCCCTCTGGATCAACATACTTTTTAAAATTTTATTAAAGTACCAAGCTATTTAGTTCTGAATATTCACCATTTCAGGGAGTATTTAAATAGGTCTGTACTTATTACATAAATGTTACATGTGGCTGAATTAAAAGCTGTCAGAATTACCACTGTGATAAACCCCCAAACTGAAATCTTCTCTTTAACAGAAACAGTGTGATACAAGGGATGTGGGTAAATTCCTGCAGCTTGCAGATTCCAGGTACATTTGTTTGCGCTGTCTGAGGTGGCATGATTCTGCCAACATGTATATGGATGCTTAAGTTTTAGGACAGTGAATATTAACATTCAGAGTTCCTACTGTTAGATATTCCTAATGCATACAGACTGTAGTCTCAGCCTCTGTGCTGATAAGGACAGGGGCACATCTTACCTGTGTTTAGTGATGTTATGAAGTGATGAAATGACAGCATAGTTCTTCATTTTTGGCTATGACAACTCTGCAGTCAGTAAAAGAGCTGAAGATTTTATCACAACTTTGGCAATCCTTTTGCTTTTCTTTCTTTTTCTTCTCCCTTCTGTAAAACTCTCACTTCTGGACTTCTATGATTGAAGAAAAAAATTAATTTTCACTTAAGAGAATTTTCTATGCCACATGTTTATAAAGAAGAGCTTGAAAATGTAGTTTCACTATACACTAAACATTAAAAAGCAAAAGACTAATAAAAACTGTTTAGAAACTCAGGATTTCGAAACTACAAATACCTTAGTTTTAGTTACATAGCCTTCTGCATTTTTTTTTTTTTTGCTCAAGCCCTCTTTTCTATTTATAAAATAATACATACAGATTAAATGAAAAACAATCTTGAAAGTGAAAGGATGCTATTAGAGGTAGATTTTCTAAAGTTTACTGAAGTTGAATAATAAATATATGGAGTGCTATTTAACTTAAATTACTTCCGTCCACCAGGAATACAATCAGAAATCTTTAGGCCACTTTACTTGCTACTTATTTTACACTGTCCTTCAGGTCTCATCTTCACTGTCACAAACATATTCCATAAACAAATAAATCAATCAATAAATTCAGAGGAGCTAGGTTTGTGTGGACCACCTGAAAAAACTTCAGTGAAGCAAAGCCATGAAACAGGTCAGTTGAATTAGACAAAGTCAACAAGCGGTCACCAAAAACACAGAAAAAGCCAGAAAAGCATTATCTCCTGTAGCACACAGATTACTTCCCCCAGAGCAGGAACCACACATAGCCTAATTTCAATGATGTAAACAAGACCTCAGCTTCACCAGACTATTTAGCGCTCCCACTGACTGCTACTAATAATAACTGAGCATGTACAGCTGCACCACAGAGCAGACTTTCCTGTATAATTCATTGTATACAAAACCTCTTGTGATTTTTATCGTTGCAACAAAAGAGAAGCTATTTTTAAGAGTTTGAAGGGTTGGAAAATGCAGAAGTCTTGAAAAAGAAAGACTTCTCAGAGGCGATCTTCTTTTTCATGATATTAAAGCAGCAGGTGAGACTGCATGCCTCCAGTGTAGTTAAAACTAAACGGCATGATAACCATTCTCAAATTGTATGCAGATCAGAGGCTGGCTTACTTTTTCGAGGTACATTACTGTAATGGAAGATATTACCTCCCTCAAACGCTTGTCTTGCTTGAGAAATTTAGAATATTTTCTGCACATTTTGAAGCAACAGCCTGCAAAACAAACCCTGTGATAGTGTCCTGGTTTCTTCCTAGAGTCTGGTATAGTGCTGTGTTTTGGATTTAGGATGAGAATAGTGCTGATAACACGAGGATGTTTCAGTTGCTGCAGAGCAGTGCTAACACAGAGCCAAGGACTTTCCAGCTTCTCATACTGCCCTGCCAGTGAGGAGGCTGGGGGTGCACGGGGAGCTGGGAGGGGACAGGACCAGGACAGCTGACCCAGACTGGCCAACGGGATGTCCCACACCATGTGGTGTAGTGCTGAACAATAAACTGGGGGGGAGTTGGCAGGTGGCAGGTGGGGGGTGGCCATTGCTTGGGACTGTCTGGGCATTGGTCACTGGTGGTGAGCATCACTTGCTTTGTGTATTTTTTGTTGTTGTTGTTGCTGTTGTTATTTTTTTTTCTGTTTCTTATTAAACCATTATTATATCAACCCATGATTTCTTGCACGTTTCTTTTCAGTTCTCTTCCCCATCCCACTAAAGGAGGGGAGTGAGCTGTGTGGTGTTCAGCTGCCTGCCAGGTTAAACTGTAACAGGGTGGCATACACTGATATCACAATGAGCTTTACTTCTACAATAAAAGATTGTACAAAAGCTTTTAGGCGTCTCTACTTAAGGTTTAAACCTAAGTTGTGGTTTAAACAAAGTATTGTTTTTTGATTATATTTTCCATTAAAAAATG
>VXAL01009474.1:0-27570 GCA_013399475.1 Chauna torquata | reverse complement strand
TGGAGTTCTGGGCATGCTGTTCTGTGGGCAGTAAATGTCTCTGCCAGACCAAGTAGAGTTTAAATGTTCTATGGGATTATCTGGTGCTTCCACTTCAGCCAGGCTTTGCTTCTTTTTAGGTATGATTTTCATTAGTAAGTCAGTGAGGTATACCTTAAAACTTCCTTTTCTCTCGGAAAGGACTCAAGCTGTGTGAAATCCAGGTGCACTTTTCTGACCATCAAGTACTACAGGGTAGGCCTGGGATTGAGATGAAGTCCAGAATGCATTTTCATAGAGTATTCAGATGGGCTAACCTCAGTTGTATCTAGAAGGCATGAAAGAAAAGCCTAATTATGAAATAAAATGTCAGTGCTGATGAGTACAAAGTCAGAGGTGTTTTTTCTCTTTCGTAAGAGGCTGTTTATTGTATGGATTGAAGAAGGTAACTCTATTGAAACCTACTTTGTTTATACACACTTCATGCTCATGCAGCAAGTTAAAAGAAAAGTTACTTTTTCTACTTTACTGCAGTGTTTTCACATTGCTGTTTATAATTCTAGTGATTTTTTAGTAGGCGGCAGCCATAAATGGGTTCGAAAATTATTTGGTTTCAAGCTGAGTTTCTGGATCTGACATTTCATGTTACTGCTATATTAAGGTTGTGGATTTTATCACCAACTTCACTGGCAGCAGGACAATACCCATAATTTTACAGTATCATAAAAATTTGAAACTGGCTGATGTGTATATGCTCACAAATAATGACAAGTTTAACTCTTTTTGATACTACTAATATAACTTTACATATATTTTTACTAATAAGGTTTTTAATCCAAAAGCTCATTGTCTGATATTGTAGTTCTGTTCACACTGAAAGGTATAACAGCAATACACTGTACCCAGCTGTTATCTAGCATATGTCAAACGCTATCTTTGAATCTCTTCTTTCCCTAGAATGAAGAAATAAGATGTTTTTCTTATAAATATTATTTTTGAACTTCTGTTAGGTGATTCTGGTACTTCTGTGGAGAAAAATATACCTTTGGACAGTGCAGTTAAAATTGAGCTCTCATGTGGACTTCATGATAAATATTCCTATCTGAGAATTCCTGAAGTGACTTGGAAGAAGGGAAACGAAACAATCAGGCACATCAGTAAAACTGAAAATAGCTGGAGCATCCGGTAAGTAGCATTCTTTGCCATTTGGTTTGTAGGTTTTAATGAATTATCACATACATACACAGCCCCAAACCAATGATGTTGTATATATTAGAAAAGAAGTGAATGCAATAGTTAATATGTGCTCATAATCAACATAATGAAGCTGGAGAAAAGGAAAGAAGGCTGCAGTTACCTTGAGTCTGAAGGAAGAGCTCCTGTTTCTTCTAGTGCTGGAAAAATAAGGTTTCTTCAAGACAAGAACATAGAAGAAGAGCCCAGTTCTTTGAGGCCTAGTAACTCTGTTCAGTAAGCGAAGCAGTAGTCTCAGACTGAGCTTGGTAACTCAATTTCTTTTTCAGCTCCCATGTTATCCACCATTCTCTTTTCAACCTCAGCATTGCTTTGCAGAGATCTAAATGGCATCAATGACCAATTTTTTCCTTCGTAGTGAGTGAAAGAAAGAATCAGATTTACAGAAAAGATGATTGGGCTTGTTTTAAGGGTTTTCTGAACTGTTTCACAGCTCTGCACAAGCTCAAGAAATAATGTAAAAATTGTTCTTCAGTTAATACAATTTACAGGTTTTTTCAAGCCCAACAGTAAATGGGCTGATTTTTACCAGGTAGTCTCAAATTGATTTCTGTATTGCTTTGTTTTCTTAACATCAGTAATGTCCATATAAAACTTCTATAATAGAAAATGTGATGAGAATATTCTGTCACTCTTCTGCTACTCTATATACACAAACACAAGCCATGTAAATCTTCCTCAATTTCTGTAAAATGAGTCCAGCATCTTTTATGCTGTCAAACTTTTCAATGACAGCTCTTAAACTGTTTTGTGTTGGACCTAAACTAGCCCTTTGATGGACAGGCTGTAAAAAGATCAAACCATTTAAATTATTTCATGTCCTATGTAGCTTATGCTATACAGTTCACATGGTTAAGACATCTAATTCAGTAACTTGTGGGTCGTACTACTTAAAGACATTTGGTCTTGTGTGAGTGCCCATAAGCAACAGGAGTGAAAATGGTGTCTACATTCCCAGACATCCATGGGCTTTTCTGTTTTCTTAAAAATGTGCTGGTTTTACGTGGCACTGAACCTGAATCTTGCTGCTTCGGCAACATATGTTCTCTCCTCCACTATTAATTTCTGCTGGTTTGTTTATAATGTTAACTAGCAGTAACTGATAGTTATAGGACAAAAATGAAAATACAAGCAAAACCAAAATGGTGAAACTTTTTTCTTTTTTTTTAAGGTTGACTATCTCAGATAGCAGTAAGCTGGGAAGTTACACTTGTATTATGAAAGGTGAAGAAGAATTCAGTGTGATATTTCATTTAGAAGGCAAGTTATGTTAAATTTTGCTTCACTTAACCATTGAAATCTGGTATTAATTCCTGGATCATGTGGAAATCGCAATTTAAGTTGATAAGCAGTCACTAATACGGTCAAGCTAAATGAGAATCACTGACAAAGACAATTTCTATAGCATGGAGGGAGAAAGTTTTGGAGCAAAAACTAAAAACCTTTTTAACAAAACTTGCTTGCTAACAACCAAAAGCGTATGAGCTAACTTCTTTTCCTTTTTTTCCCACTTTCCCTATAAAGAAGTAACTGATTTGCCCTACCTTCACCATCCCTCCAGAAAGAGTAAATATTCATTACTTTTGGTAAGGGGGTGGGGGAGTAGAAAAGGTTCTCTGGATGGTGTCTGAGATCAGTTCTTCAGAAAGCAGAGTCAATGACTTGAAAATTTGGCCTGTGATTTGGTGTTACAAGAGCAGCAATGACTGGCAGAATGGAGGCGGGTCTTTGAACAAATTCAGTTATATTTCTGAAACACCAAATTAATGCTTCAGTGTGTCTTCCATTATATATAGTGTAAGAACAGCCCTTATGTAAACAATGTGCTTCAGTGGGCAATATAAGAGAAAAAATGAGTACTTTACCTTTCTTCTCCACTAATTTCACCTTTGACGGTAGTAGGTGAAATCATGTTGAATGGAAGAACATGGAAGTGAAACAAATACGAGCTGCTGAGGGCATTCATCTCAGATGGGACTTATTCCCCTTCTCTCATTCCACCATCAAAACTTTGCAATGAGCATGGCAAGCATTTGATTTGTGAAAGCTCCCCAGACTATATGTACTAGGAAAGATTCTGGCTGAACATAGGCTCCTAAAAACCCTAAGTCTTCAGATAACTACCCCAACCTCAGCTGAACTAACCAGCAGGCCTGTGTAATTGTCAGTGCCACAAGCTGGCTTTGTTCAGCAGGGTATCTGATCATATGACTTCAAGAAACTCTCGAGCATGTTCAAGTCTTGAATAAAGATGTTGACATCTGCTTTCAAACCTTCAGCCAGAGGATGCTAGCTCACAATTCTGTGGAAGGATAAAATTGTAGTTTACTTGAACCTTTTCATCTCTGAAAAGGATTATATACTTTTCTTATCAACATATGGGTAAGATTTGGCTGAATGGCTACCCAAGTCTGTATAGATTAAAAAAGTCAAAGGAAGTCTTATTCTTTTGAAAGTATAAAATGACTGTCAGTAAGAGCAAGAATGAATTAACAGGGACGTAATCTTTTCCAGAACACAGTGCATGGGACTGGTTGATTTATTACAAGGAGTTGGGAGGATTGTTTCACAATAGTTGAATGCTGCCACTTCTGATGCCATGAAGAGTACTGGCTCAATACTTCTTAAGATTAATGCAAGAGTGAAGGAAATGGGAAAGAAATCCTTGAATCTTCCAGTCAATAATGCAGTGAGAATAATTCTCAAAATTGCAAGATGAGTAATGTGTTGGTCTAGACAGTGTCTAAAGTCATCACTGCTGTGACTAACGCCGATAGCTTTTCCACTTGGCTGCTAGGCATTGTTGGATATGTTGCCTTTCCTCCCCTTGCCACCCCCTCCCTGCTTGTCATAACCCTGAAGACTTTGAGAGAAGTTAAATTCTTACGCAGGTCTGCAGGAAATGGTAACATTTTGAGAAGCTTTTATAGGAAGTTCAAATTATTAAACATGGTGACTTTTCATACCAGTTTAAAATACCCATGAAGTGTTGAAATATTGACTATATTAACAAAGGGTATGATTAATTTATGCTTGCCCTTTGTTCAGGGATTCTGCTTGCTTAAACAGCTGTCCAGGTACATGCACTGTGAAACAACCCTATTCCTTAAACCAGTATGGAAATCTGGTGTAAATACTGGTGGGATCACCCATCTGTTAGTCTCCAATGGTTTGGTTTTTTTTGTTTGTAACAGCAGTGTTTTGTCCCCATATTCTGGGTGATCTGCATACAAAAAACCTGGGAGGACAAAGAATATAATCCCTGCATGCATGCAAGGAAATAAACCACTCTGTTACAGAGCCAGATCCCAGAATGCATGGTGGACATTCATGTCCTTGATCGTATCCGAGGTGGTCACGTGTTGCTGGTATGTCTAGGGCTGTGCTTTAACATTGATCAGCATGGCCTAAGTCTTTTTGACTCCCATGGAAATCTGTTGGGCCAGGTGCAAGGGTTTTTGTGTTTGTTTTCACGTGTTCTTTGACTTCTTTTTCCAACTTGCATTTGGTTTTTTTGCCTCTTGTATAAATTGCAGAGGAGGTGGTAGCAGTTATTAGTGAAGCTCTGTCTTTTGATGACAGAGGTGAAGATATTCTGATGTTAATTTTTTGAAGTATACATTACTTAAAACAAAAATACATATGAAATGAGAAGACTTCAGTAGTAACAAGGCTGGATTGCTACACAGTACTGCGAATTCTGAGGTTGCAAGCAGTGTTCTTATTAACAAATTGGTTTCTCGGATATGCCTGGAATGGAATTTAAGTTTGAACACTCATAAGAAGTAAACCTTGAGACAATTAATGTATGTTCAGCTAGGAAAAGGAGGGGACAAGAATATGCTTAGTTTATACCAAATTGTTCCATCATAACTGCTGAAAGTAAATTCTTGGCCTGTTTGTTCTTTTGTGACCTATACCATTTAAGAGATGTACTGGATCTGTACTTACAAGAAAGCAATGAAACTTAATAAATAAACTTTAAAATAAATGGATCTGAGGAAAACATGCTGGTAAACATCCAAAGAATAAGGGAAAGGAGGAGGAAGAGGAAATAACATAGTCTGTCATGATACACTTGCTCAGCTCTATCTCTGTGTAATGCCTTAATGTATTCAACAGTCCTTTATGGGCTTCTGCTCTTGGAATGCTGCAGAGTATTTGCAGTGGTAACAGCTGGGACAAATAGCTCTGAAATTGGAGTCCAATGTCTTGTTTCTTGTGGCCATGTTCTGTGCTTAGCAAGGTCAGACAAAACATCCTTTTCACTGGCATACACCCAAAAATTGTTTCTTCAGCTAATAAAATACATGCAACTACAAAGCTCCCTCAATCTGTAGTTTCTCTTTTTACAGAAAAATAGATCTGCATACAGTACGTGCTTGATACCTTTATTTATTAGTATTACAGCTGGAATAGAAGTCTGACAGTTACTTACAAACTGAGTGAAATTGCAGAAAAACTTACTTTCTAGTGTACTAGAAATTAAGCATGTAGCTCACAGCTGTCAAGGAGGGAAAGAGGAAATGTATAAGGGTGGAAATCACCACAGACTGATTATCATTTAGTTTTCAATACAAGTTGGCAACTTGTATGATTATGTAGTATAGCAACTGAGAACAGGATTCCTGTTGTTTTTTGCAGAAATTCTTTATATGGTATATCAGCTTGAAATGACTCTTCGTTAGATCATGGCAAAAGTGATGTAACTGTCTGTGTTATTCAAAGGAAAAGAAAATGAATAGACTACTACAAATACATATCTAAACATATTTTATTTTTCTGTGGTATAAACCTGTAGCCCTCACTTGATGAACTTCTTCCTACTTGTTCTTAGTACCAAAAATTGAAGCAAAAGAAAAACCAGTAATCAGTTACGAAGGAGATTCAGCTGCACTGATTTGTAAAAGTTACAGTTATACTCCCATTGCTTGGACCTGGTATATGACCAATGGAAGCGAACAGGTAAGGTTCTCATCTGTTGGCCAAGCAGAACAAAGTCTCAGAAGAGTACAGACAGTCTGTAAAGTATAATGACTTCTCACTTTAGGTTCTACAAACTGCATTTCCATCAAAGTTAATTGCTTATGCAATATTTAGAAGTATTCATTATTATAGAGATGTAGTGTTTGTGTTCCGGCTTGGAAAAGAAACATCATACAAAAAGTCCCTGCTCTATTCCTGTAGTCCAGATAAGAGTAAATCAAATTAGATGAGTCTTGAGGTACTTCTCGTTGACTAAAAAGTATGTATATATTAATGATGATTAATGATTATTTATCAAATCTTACTGTTTGATACCAAAGAATCTTATTAGAGCAGGAAGCTTTCTTAAACATGTAAGGTTTTGGAGACTTGAGGGAGAACAGGAACATCTCCCTTCTCTTCCTGCTTCTCCTCTGTACAAGCACTTTCGTGTTTCCTAGCCAATATGATCTCTTTGAGGAAATGGACCTGAAGAAAGCCGTCCTATGATGGAGGGTGCTGTGCAACTTGATTCTGAAGGAGCTGAAGTATCTTCTCACTTCAGCTCCTGCCTTGAAAGCCTAGGTCAGCAGTTTCCCACCTTTCAGGATCCCTGTTAGCCTGAGAAGCACAGCCACTGTGTTCTAGCCCTTTTCTGGAAGCACTGTTAACAGTGAGGAAGTAAGTAGATCAGTCTCCTCCATACTGCTGGAGAGAAGCATTGACTTGTGAGACTGTATCAATGTATTTCTCAGCAAAGCAGCATTCCCAGCTCAGCCTAAGTGAAGGCGCATGCTTTGTGCTATGGTGAAACGCAGGCATCAGATCCTGACATCTAAGGCTTGTCAGTGGAGAGTCAATACAGTCAAGGATACCTTTGATGTAATCTTAAATTAATGGGCTAAAGCAAGTCAGGTGACTTGCTCCCTAACTGCATATTTTCCTTTGCTAAATGTAAAATGTGACTGGCTAAGATAAATCCTTACGTTTTAGGTAGACTGAATGTGCCTCACAAATGCCACTTGTTCTTAACTCACCTTAACATTTCTCTCTATAGAGATAACTGTTGGCAATATAAATAATTTGATTAAGCACTTTTTCATTGCATTAATAAGACTTCTGATAAATTATCTATTTTCAGATTGCTGTTAATGATTCTTTGCTGTTGGACAAGTATGTAATAAATAGAGTATCACCCAATGTAACCCAGCTGAAGATACTGAAGCTCACCAGTGAAGATAGTGGTGTATACTGGTGTGAAGCTGCTTTTGAGTTAGGAAAAAGTAAAGGAAAGCTGAAGCTTAAAGTTTTGTCACTCATGGTGCCACTCAAGCCTTTTCTAGCAATAGTGGCTGAAGTTGTTATATTAGTAGCTGTTATTTTCCTTTTTGAGATGTATTCGAAAAAGAAAGAGAAACGTGCAGGTAGGTTTTCTAGTCTTTCCTAGTTTTCCATTGAAATTATAGCTAAATGTTGAACATGACTCATACCACTTCATAAACGAGCTCTGAGTGACTTTTGTCTGTACTCTTTCTGATAAAATAATGCAGTGTTCTTAGCAAAAAGTACTTTAGACCTTAAAATCTTTTTCTACAAGGCTTGAATTCAAGTACAAAATGCTTTTAATATGAAATAGCTTCCCATGAAGGGTTTGGTACAGTCTTTAATATTTTTTACCCTTATGAGACAAATGAATTTGGAGGCTATACCTGTTTGGGGAATGTTTAGGAATGGAAGCAACTGTTAGTAGGAAAAAAATAGACATTACAACAGAGGTCATTAATCCTGGTTGCTGAACCAAAGGCACATAGATGAGCCAAACTGGATGTGCAAGATGAAACGAGATTTGATATATAATTACTTATGTATGTGTGTACAGCATGCATATGTATACATGTATTTTATCTATATACTTACATATACATGCATTATTTGTAATATATAACATGATATGCATTAAAATCACATTAATAGAATTTGATCAAAGTAATTTTCTTGACAGGTTTGCAGGTAATTCGATTGGGGTGGGGGCAGAAAAATTACAAATCTAAGAAAAGGAAACTAATAAAATAAGATTTGGTTTTGCTTATGTATTGAATTATATAATTAAAAATCAGAATAACTTCTAGTGTGTACAGTTAACTAAGACCTTATATAATCCTTTTTCTGTTATACAGAAGATGAAAAAGAATTTGACCAAATTGAGCAACTGTAAGTAAGGAATTTATATACTATCCTTAAATATTTCTTCTACATATCTTGTTGTTATGCCAGTTGGTAAGGGTTAATGAATGCCAAAGTACAATTTATTCCCATCCTTAAGACTTCGTAACTCCAGACTGCAGAGTGCTGTTTTCTACCTGGCACTTAATTTTGGTGTTTGGAAGATATTTTCACTTTCCTTTTGTTAGGACACCATCTGTCCTCATTCTAAACTCATTCTAACAAGAAAAACACTTTCAGGTAGAAACTTTTCAGAAGAGGCTTTGAAAATTTTTTCTTACATATTTTTGTTTTGTCAATGTTATAGAAGTTTCTCTCATTTGCATGCAATCAAAGCCCTGCCTGTCCTAGGTATACTGTATGGCTGTAGTGGCTGGACATTAGGAGCTGGTGTTGTTGACTCTCTCTTCAGGAGCAGCCCCTCACTGTGCCAGGGGCTTGGGTCCCTGTGGACTAAAACCCCTGCCTTGCTGGGGAGCTAAAGGGGCAGCTGCAGGCACTTCTGCTGCTGTGCTACTGTTAGAGGGTTGGTGCACCTATGCTGGCTCACCTTTCCTCAGGATGATGCATTTTTAAAGGCTTGTTGACATAAATTGTACTTCTGTCCCTGCCCCCATCCCTTGAAGCCCAGTCATTTTATTTGGCCTGTTGGTTTTCTTTTTCTGTTCTGAGATGCAGCCTGGCAGTTGTTCTTTCTCTTTAGACATGTTCCAGTCTGCTTCCATTTTCTTTTCCCCCAAACCATTTTTTTGCTTCTATCTTGGCTCTCCTTTTTATGTTCTTCTGAGTACTGCTGCCTTTCCCTTTTGAATTTCTTGCTGCAGTGACCTTCCTTTGTTTTTGTGCGCTGTGTTCACTTTCCCATTCTTTTCTCAATGCTAGCTGAAAATACATTTTAGTGCTTTTCCCCTTATCTAAACAGCTTTAAAGCTGTAATTCAATTATACTATGAAGTGGAGATTTGTCTTGGGAATGTAGTATGCTATTAGACTGAATATTTGGGGATATGTCTTGGGTTGAGAATTGAATAATTGCCTTTGCACAGCAATACTCTTTATAAATGTGCTGAAACTGTATTACCATAGGATTGTAACACAGTATAGTGTGCTAAAGTAATGTTTTCATGCTTGATGAAATGTGGGATGTTTGTGATACCATAGTTTTGATCAGCTGCTTGATCTTCAATTCAGAGCTCTATCTTGTTAGATAGCCACATATAAGGAAAATCTATTAAACTATGTACTTCTTGCTTGATTCTAATAATTGAAAGTTATTTCAACTACTGGCTGTTTAGAAGATCAAATTTGTGTATCAGAGAATGGCTCCAAAGGAACACTTCTGGTGTGTTACATCAAGTGGTGACTAATATACAGCTGAACTTGGTTGATGAGGCTTATAATTAAAATGTCACATCCAGCAATGTATTACGTAGGAGGATAGTGATTCAGAAATAGATTTTTACTTTTTTTAGCAAGGGAATTGTTAGTTCAACTCAAGCTTAGGTCTTCATTGTTACCAACATAATCTAGTTAGTTACAGGTACTCCAAAAGGAACAGTGAAATGACTGTTTCAGTCCATGTTCTGAGGATGTTACCCTGTATATTGCTTGTATATTATTTATTTGGGCATTCATTTCATGTACAAATTATAAGTACTGAATGAAATGATAGCATAGCAGTTACTTCCAGGAATATTATCACTGTTATCCCTTCTACCGAGAACTTTGTGGGCTGTTTTTGAGGATGATTGACTTGAGCCTTCACTACTCGGCTGACTCTTCAGTTGCTTTAGTTTTGTCTAATCTTTTCTTATAACTTCACATGCCAAAAGTGAGAAAACCAAGTACATCTTCGTTGCAGTCTGGATCATGGGCCTGCAATGACTGTGCTCATCCTACATTTTGAAGTTGAGTTTTGGAATTTATTCTCTTTCTTACAGTAAATCAGAAGAAAGCAACGGTCTGGAAAACAGTAGCGCTAGGCACAGAAAAGTTTAATCTGGTTCCTAGAAAGGTAAGTAAAAGACAAAATGCAGAGACCAAAGCTTACTTTTTCCTGGAGTACCCTAATACAAGGATAAAGAAATCCACTGTGCCATCCCAATTGTTTTTTTGATGTGAAGACAACATAGTAATAGAATCCCTGTTTAGGTGAAACACTATATTGTTGTTACTGACTTGTTGTCCAAGACAGTGAGTCAAAAACCTTCTAGTTGAATGCTGTTGCCATTGTGGATTAATAGTTCTGTTCACCCATGCAGGCCTTAAAATAGGACCCAGATTAATCTCCTTAATTTCTTGCCTCCTGATCATGAAACATTTCTGTGAATGCCAGGGCAGGTGCTGAGAAGCAGAAGGGTTGTTTGAGTCTGAATCCTGCTCTTTCAGGCTGTAATTTTAGATGTTGAGTGAGGCTAATAGAGGGAGAATGGAAGTGCAATAGATGCAAGTGCAATGGCAAGAATAGAACTGAAAATGGGGAACGTGGCAGTACCAGAGATGTGAAAGAAGGGACTACAGGAGTTTAGGAAAGACAGAGCTTAATAGATGGTGACTGAAGGAACCTAGTGGTAGAAGAAAGCAGAGGATGTGTCCCTGTGGAAGCTATATAATGAACTTCCCAGATTCTCTGTCGTCTTTGCCATCTAATTAAAAGCTCCTACTTAGGCCAGCTGGAAATGCTTGTCAGAGGATGGGCTGTCAGTTGAGGACCAGTCCTACATGCTGTTGCTGCTTCCCCTTATCATTCCTTCTGCATCTGGCACCCTGATCTGTCATCTCAAGATGAGAAGTGACACAAATGCAAAGTCACTCACACTGCTGGTGCTGGTTTTTCCTCTTACAAGTCACCTAGCTGAAGGAAGAAAACATTCTTGCTTCCATATGGGAAGGAAGGGTATGTTTCCATACCCATTGTTTTAAAGACATGAACAAGAATAGTGTGAGGTAAAGCTCATATAAAGAGACTAACAAATCAGAAAACAATCAAAAAAAAAACCAAATACTTTCCAAGAGTATGTTGTCTGCTCTGTTTCTGGCATGTTATTGCGCTTGTTGATTGCTGTGACTTAGGCTCCCGTGGACTTAGCCCGTTTGAAATCTAAGTGCCCATTTGTATAAAGTCATTTTGGCCCATGACTCTCACTGAATCAGTAAAGATTCACATTTGCAAATTGGGTTTCATTATGTACCTAGCCCCCTCACAAACTGGAGCATGCAAATATTTTGTCAAATATAAACTGGAATGAAGCTTTCAAACAAATACAGAAAATATTACGCAGCAAAGTAATAGCATTGACATCATAAGGAAATGTGTTTGTTCTTTAATTCAGGGTAGTTAAGTCTACAGAAGTGGAAATCATCACAAAGCTACAGAAGATATATGGAGCTATGCATTTTAAACATCAACTATGCTTCTACATGAACTTTGCTACAGTTGTCAGAAATAAGATGCTTTTAAAATAGTTGTGAAATGGATCACTTTTATACAGATAATGTATTCTAACATACTGCATTTAGACTCGCTGTATGTAACCTTCTTTGTCATTTTACTACTAAAAGGCAGTTTTTATGTGGTCAGTTTTCCTATTGTTTTGATTGATCTGTTCAATTTTGTCCTAAATTCGAACTAAGCTTGCATTTACTGAACAAACAGGTAGATAAAATGGGCCCATTATCAAAAAGTGAATATTGAAGACTTGTTAGAAAGCTGGACTTGCAAGATCAAAAATGTATTTCCACCAAAGAAAATGCCTTTTACTAATGTATAAAGCAAATGTGACATAAATCCATTTTTACCAAAGAAACGGTCAAAGGGAAATCTTTATCATGATTTTAAATGAAACATCAACCGTTTTGCAACTTGCAGTAAACAGTAAAATGTCATCATTCTAACTTTGCTTAGCTTCATTTAAATCAGAAGGATATAGGTGTGTTCTGAGTACTTAAGATATGAATTTCCTTAAGATGTAGTGCCATATGGCTGTGCTACCTAACTGTATTTCCAGATAGGCTAAGCACTTAAATACTGTGCAGATTAGGTATTCTGGCACTATTTCAGAATAGATGAAAGGAGCAATGGGAATACAGTATCATATCAAAAATATAATTGAAATAATTCCCTACACTTGCACAAATTGCCACAGGATGTCTGAGGGCTGCAGAACCAGTTCTGTTTTTATTTATACAGGACACAGAAGTTTTAAGAAATTTACCTGTATGGCTTTTAACGTACGTTGTGTGATTAGTATTCCTGTTTCGTACTGCTCATGATATTTTTCCTTGACAAACTCCCATCAGAGTATGGCAAAGGTGTTGAGCAGCTAAAATTTGTAGGGTAATAGGATAAAGCAGCACGAATACCACTAGTTCTGTTACACATAGAATTGTGGCACTACTTGACTTTGGATATTGCTGTAGAAGAGTTAGTTGCCATAATCTTTAAATGTACCAATTAATTTCATTATATAATCAGCAGTTGAAAATGTGCAACTAATGGAAAAACAGGCAACTTACAGAAAAAAGCTGGTTGCATTAGTAGCCTTTGCTTACTAATCCAAAAGAAAAAAATAGAAAAACTTTGATTTTGAGGACAGGGAAAAGTAGGCCTTTCAAAAGCATTTCTTCTCAAAAAAAATGTAAGGAAAAATCAGGAGCATTTGCAGACTCCCTAGTTAAGTGAAAGGAAAAAAAAAATCTAAATTGCATTGCTTCAAGTGGTCATTTCTCTTTGAAAACAGAAAAAGGTATACAGAAAACTACAAAATTGGGGTGGGGTGGGGATGGGGACAGGAAGGGAATTAAAATCTAATTTACAGTTCCTATGGGTTGAAAATATCAGAAAGCCTAACACTGGCTGTTTCGTTAGGGGTGGATAAAATCCAATCTGATCTGTGCTTTTTGTTTTTTTGTTTGTTTTTTGCATTTATTTAGCAGCTTTAAGGATTAAAAGTTAAAGTCCAAATAACAATGGGAAGTTTATAAACATGAAATGATTTTAAGGGCTGAGCACTGATAAAGATTTCCCTTGATAAGATACTATGTTTATTGTATTTTGCCTTGGAGTTTCTATGCACTATAAAGAACAGAATGCATTTACGGGTTTTTGTATGAATTTCTTATTGATACAACAGCATTTTTTTTTGCTATAGTAAGTAAATGTTAAAAATAACTACTTCTGTATGTTTGAAACATCATTTTATTACTTTTTGTGTAGAATATAGATTTTTGTAGGAAATGCAGTAGTAAAAAAGTAAGCTTACTTTACAAATCTATGAATTAGATTCTGAATAAGGCAGAATTAGTTCTTTTCAACAAAAAGGATGCTAGGTACAATCTGAAAAGGATACTGTATGGGCAGGGAAGCTCTTCTAATCAGAAACTGGAACAATTTATTTCTGCCTTCAGTGAGCATTCCCACATCATCTTGAAATTGTGGTATGAGGTCTTGGCCATCCATAGGCGAGTTACGAGAATAGTGGGTTTTGTTAGTAAACAAGGGCTGCAGTGCAGGCAAGAACCAGGGAACCTGGACTAAGAGTGTGTCTTAGACCTATGATGCATTCCTCCTGTCAGGACAGTATGAGAGTTTGGTCAAACTGTCTGGTGAAATTGTAGTTTGATCTTGACCTTCCAACGGACTTGGTGTTTATGTTCGCGTTGGTAAGTAGGTTTATTCCTCACATTGCCTCGGTTCAAATCTTGTTGAGTTCCCCTACAGAAAAGAATAATAAAAAAAAAAATAGGTATTAAATAATTGGCAAGATTAACTGGCGTAACTCCAAAGGGAAAACTAGTTTTGTTTAGTACAGATACAATGAAAGAAGCTCTAAGGATCTATAAATATATATTTCATGGGAAATACTTAACACATTTTGTATATATTCAGAATGTTCCTACTGCAGTTGTTTTGTTTATCTGTTTTATTATGCAAACATAGCATTTAATAGAACAAAAAATTGGCAAAGATTTTTTTCCTCATTCAAGCTAAAAGATACCAAATAGGAGCCAAAACAATCCTTAGGTTAATTCCTTCAAACACAGCAGTTAAATCCAAGTGTAAGGATCTATAATATTAGATCTAGTAAGCAAACATTCATCTGCAATAACTGAGTTATACTGGTAGGCTGATTCAAACCATTGTACTTGTCTGGTAAATCTTGTCTTCCAGGATCAAATCCTTGTTTATTGGCAAGAGGTGATATGTTACTATTTTCCACACCAACAAAAACCTTAATCATTTCTTAGAGGAAGAGATTTGCACTAAAGCCTGCAAAACAATGCTAAAGGGCTATGTTTCCTAATGCTTTGAACTGCTCACTGAAAATTCTTCCTCTTCCTGTACATCCAAAGCAGCTGTAAGACCAGATTCCTAGTTAAGCTCGACAAATGTTGGACAAGTTTCCCAGATTGTCAACTTGCATAAAATCATATGAATATTTCCTAAGGATTGAGACCTAGGAATTACCCAATAGTGGGCCAGGATAATTAGGGTATTGGCTGTAGGTGATTTCACGCAATCCTGAGGAAGAGAGGGGAAAAAAATCCATCAGTATTAATGTTGATACCAAGATCAGCATCCATGTGCACCTGCAATTATTTTTCAGCCAAAGAAAACAAGGTTTATATTCTGCCTTTAAATTAACATTTAAGTTTTTCAACACTGTTTACTGAGCAATTACAATTAGAAAGAAACTTCAAGCTACATCCTTGGAAACTTATCTCCACTAGTTTCAAATAGTTTTATGGTCTTGTTGTTTTCTTATGCCAGAACATACACATATAAAATGCATTGAACTATTTATGAAAAAAGATAATCCAAGTTCAAGATTTACAACTTGTTACTAAAGCTGTCTTTAAATTGTCTAAATTTAGTGCTGAAAACTGATTGAGCCTGTTTTTGTTCTTGAATTTTGAAAGACTTCAAACTTACTTAGCCAAAGTAATGAGTTGTTTTTTATAGACATTTTATCTGATGTGTTCTTCCATTCAACCTTTCATTTAGCAAAATAAAGATTGTATTCTTTTTCATTATTAGGGTAATATTTCCATCAACTGACTGAATTATTTTTGAGTTGACATTAAAAGTTCTGCAACAGTGCCTTGAAGGAAGGAATTTGTTTACTGTAGTTAAGTTCATCTTTCTCTTTTTTTGCAATGTTTGTTAAAGAGTTTCAGAGGAAACTTGACAGCAAAATCTATTTTTCTACTAAAAGACTACTGAGCCTAATGCTTTTATCATGCTTGCCTTATTTTATGTTCTGATTTTATACTCTGCGCACTTGACTGTTTTATTGTTTTGCTTGAGCAGTAAGATGTATAGCTTCTCCTGTATGTTTAATGTATATGCAATAAGGAGAATAGTTATCAGTAGTATGAATTGGCAGTATTGTACTTAGAAATAATTCCAATAAACTTAACAAAGAATCCATAAAGTGAAGAGTGAATGAATTTATGCCTGTTGCCTTGGAAAAGTGAAATCAGACTTAATTTCTTTGTCCATATAAATAACCTTTCACATGGAACACCCACAGGTCTTGTAGTCCTAACCTCCTCATCGGCTTGAGTGCCAAACTGCCTTGATGGAGATCTATAACCTTCTAGGTAGAAATTGCCAAAGGGAAGTGATGTCCAGGTAATTCCTTTCTAAATGCACATATTGCATCTGGCCCAGATTAATCTTTTCTAATTTAGGACTGAGAACCTTTTCTGTTTCCTATGTCAATGGGGGAAAAATAAGCATTTTTCCAGGATTAAATAACTGAAGTGGAGTCTAGTTATGCAGGGTGAATCTCAGCATCTGAGATGGTGCTTTTTTTTTTTAAATCACAAGGTGTCAAAACACATCTAAAATGGTTTTAGTCATCCCATGAAGACAAATCTCTGCAATTGGGTTGGAAATTGAAATATATATTAATTTCTGCCTTCTGTTTTAAGAGAGCAGAGGATATTTCATATCATCACAGAATAATGGAATGGCTTGAGTTGGAAGGGACCTTAAAGATCATCTGGTTCCAACCCCCCTGCCATGGGCAGGGATGCTGTCCACTAGATCAGGTTGCCCAGGGCCCCATCCAACCTGGCCTTGAACACTTCCAGGGATGGGGCATCCACAGCTCCTCTGGGAAACCTGTTCCAGGGCCTCACCACTGAGGAAAGAATTTCTTCCTAACATGTACAGTAAATCTCCTCTCTTTTAGTTTAAAACCATTCCCTCCTTGTCCTATTACTCTCTGATTGTAACAAGTCACTCTCTGTATTTTTTTATAAGCCCTCTTAAAGTACTGAAAGGCTGCAGTGAAGTCTTCCTGGAGTCTTTTCCAGGCTGAATGTCCCCAGCTCTCTCAGCCTTTCTTCATAGGAGAGGTGCTCCAGCCCTCTGATGATCTTCAGGGCCCTGCTCTGGACCTCTGCTGGTCTACATCTTTCTTGTGCTGGCGGTCTGTTAAGGAATTACATTAGAGTTGTGTAAATCTAGCAGTAACTGAGGATTTGTTATGTACATTTATAACAGATAACAAAGTTATATGATTATATGATTTCTAACAGCACTAAATCAGTATCTAAATATTAGTCAATTAACACAGTGATCTAAAGAAATTTGCTACAATAGAAAGAGCAATTTAAAGATTTATGAATGGCAAGGTTCACCTGAGACTGCAAGATCCTGGGGGGTTTCTAAATCCAGTCACATGCTTCCCCTCTAGAGTGAATTACCCTACTTTCTTGTTGATGTTTGTCAGTAGACGAAGCTCATTCCTCAAGGATTCAGCCCTGAGATGCACATCCCCTCAGGGGTACCCTGAGAGGCGTCTCAGCTCAGGGGGAGATCAGGGGCGCAGCCCACTGTGATCCCTGGAGAGCTCAAAGAGTTCCTGCTTGGGATTGCTGTTTATAGGATCGCAAGGCCGTTATCTTTGGTCAGTAATTTTCCAGGATTCAAATTTGTTCAGGAATCAGGTTGTGCATCCCCCTCCCTCCCCCCACCCCTTAGCCTTCAACAGGGGAGTGAGACAGTGTCAGACTTCACCTTGTTCTGTAGATAACAGGGGAATGATGCTGTGATGGCTTTTCCTTTCATATTTATTAGATAAAGTGATTGACTTGTAGTCAAGCTCAGATTCCTTATCAGGTTGTTTCCTGGAATGATCTCTGCCTGGGGCTCCATTGTTAACGAGCTGTCTGGTTCAAGGAGTGATTTCATTGAGGTCTACTGTGGCTCACAAGCCTGAGCAAGACTTCTGTCAAGTACAGGAACAGAGTGTACCTGCCCCAGGGCTACAGACCTGGATGCAGTGCTCCAAGTGGGGCCTCACGAGGGCAGAGCAGAGGGGGACAATCACCTCCCTCGACCTGCTGGCCATGTCTGTTGATGCAGCCGAGGATGCAGTTGGCCTTCTGGGCTGCAGGAACACGCTGCTGGCTTACGTCAAGCTTCTTGTCCACCAGAAGCCCCAAGTCCTTCTCCTCAGGGCTACTCTCTTCTCCCAGTCTGGGATTGCCCTGACCCAGGTGCAGCAGCTTGCACTTGGACTTGTTGATCCACATTAGGTTCACGTGGGCTGACCTCTCAAGCCTGTCCAGGTCCCTTTGGAAGGCATCCCTTCCTTCTGTTGTATCAGCTGCACCACTCAGCTTGGTGTCATCTGCAAAATTCCTGAGGATGCACTCAATCCCTATATTGATAAAGACATTAAACAGTATCAGTCCCAAAATGGACCCCTGAGGGACACCACTCGTCACTGGCCTCCCCGTGGATATAGAGCCATTGACTGCAACTCTCTGGCTGTGACCATCCAGCCAATATTTCCTTAGGTTGTTTTCTACTATGTTTACAAACAGATGCGATAGGACGTTTTCTTAGCACATACTAATGCTTTGTCTCTCCAGTGCTAAGTAACACATGTCATTCTTGCGGATGGCCGTATTTGCCTTCAGAGTTCAGCTGAGAGGGAATAATTAAAATAAACCACAGCAGCAAGTGTATCTTCTGTCAGTTCTTTTTAATCTGTGAATATCTGTATATTCCTAGCACAGGAGATTAAGACAGGCAGGCAGACTTTTGGAAGAGGGTAGAGTACTCCTTTACCTTTCATCTTTGATATTTTTGCCTAAACTAGTACTTTTGTAGAAGAAATTCTTAAGTGGCAAAAATACAGCTAACTGCTACTGATAATCACATCCTGAGCAAATGTAGGATGTGCAGCCTACTGCTGCTCAGGAAGATACTCAGGAAGTCTGAGAAAACAACTTACTGTCATAGAATGAAAGAGTGAAGCCATATGCTTGTGTTGTCAAATGCTTTTCTATTGCTTTTTGAAAAATCTGCAACAGAAACTTAAAATGCAGTAAGAAGAAGGGAGATAGTGTAATAGCACAGGGAGGCAAAAATTAGAGTTCTTTCAGAAGAGAGGAGTAACAGGATTTATATCCTTTACTGTTGATGGTCACGGTGTCTTATAAAAGAAAAGATTTATGGTGTAAGTTACACCAGGGACAGTTTAGGTTAGATATTAGAAAAACTTCACTGAAAGGGTTGTGAAGCATTGGACCAGGCTGCCCAGGGAAATGGTTGAGTCACCATCCCTGGAGGTCTTCAGAAAACATTTAGACGCAGAGCTTAGTGACATGGTTTAATGGTGGACTTGGCAGTACTAGGTTAAAGGTTGCGCTGGATGATCTTGGAGGTCTTTTCCAACCTAAGTGATTCTATGATTCTGTGATTCTATGAAGATACATAAAACAATACCATATAAAAATTAACAGCTCAACCACATACAATCAGTTTGGAAATAAATCATCTCCACTGTGTAAATAAAGAAGTAATAGCCTTTCCATATTGTTTAACAACTATAGCTTAATCCCTTTAATTCTACTGTTTCTGGGGCTAAAGAGCTGATAATCATGTCTAATGTTTTTAAAATATATTAGTCTTCAGATTACTTGATAGATGGGCACCTACACCATTACCCTCAGCTCCCAGTCAGATCATCAGAAGCAACGAGACCATGCATGTAATGTTTGAAATTTGTGAGGTACTACTTTTTTTTTTCCTTTATGGTGATGTGGTTCTTTTTACGAGCCAATCTCAATTTGCCATGTAGCACAGCTGTTACATGCAGTTGCACAACCAGGACTTGCTAGGATCATGCTAAGCTCACATATTGTGGTTCTTCCCTCAGCAAGTGGCCATGCTAATCTCTGTAACCATAAACTTTTATCGCACAGAAATGAAGGAAAGAAGAGTTACGAAAGAATCAGGGAAATGCTTTGAAGAAAAGAATCCCAGGAGATATAAACCCTAATTCAGAAAAGTGCAATGTATGTAAATGTTCCTGCTGGCCTCTTTCCATCCAAATATGTGCATATATTACTTAGGATATCTGATGCAATTCGACAGTGTGCAGTTGGAGAAGTAAATAAAAGCATTTCTGTCAGATTGGTTAACTTGGGGAAACTAGCTTCCCAATTGGTGCTTGTTATGTCAGGCTAGACAGAAGGAACAGCAAGTAGCTGTAGCACCCTCAAATGCCATCACAGGGAAATAAGATGATACTATGGTTAAAAATTATTCTGGTGTTTTCACTTCTACTAAGCTACAATTGTTAACAGTGTGGGTGTGTGAACTAATGAATATTCTGAGTTGCTTCCTGCAACTTCCTTTAGACTTCCACACCTTTGGAGTGTTCTGTTGCTTGGCTGTTTTCTGGTGTTGATGGTAGATAGCAAAGTGCATACGGAGAAGGGAGAGCAAGCTTTCTGCTCACATTTCAGAAAGAATGGCATCAGCTGCTATTTCAGTTTATATTGATAATGGGGTACATCAGACCTAATAAAAGATGACGTACTCACTGTTTATTCAACAAGAGTATAGGTGTTATGTCAGGTTATCAGCAGACTACTCTAGGGCACTATATCTTACTGCACACAAAGGAAAGCCTGCATGCCACAGAAAAGGTCCCAGAAAATAGAGGGAGAAGGGGGATAATTGTGGCTTTATAGAGAAGAGGATGTGGTGGTTTTACCCAGCTGAGCAGCAGAACTCCACCACAACCGCTTGCTCACTCCCCCTCCTCAAAGAAATGGGGAGAAAATACGATGGACAAGGGCTTAAGGGTTGAGGTAAGGACAAGGAGGTTGCTCACCAGTTACCATCACGGGCAAAACAGACTCAGCATAGGGAGATTAATGTAATTTATTACTATCACTAGCGGACTAGAGCAGTGAGAAACTAAAAGCAAACTAAAAACACCTTCCCCCCATCCACCCTCTTCTACTTCCTCCCCCCGAGTGGTGCAGGGGAACAGGGAATGGGGGCTGCGGTCAGCCCATATCGCTTCGTCTCTGCCGCTCCTTCGTGGTCGCTCTCTGTTCCCCTGCTCCAGCGTGGGGTCCCTCCCACGGGATGCCGTCCTTCCCGAACAGGTCCTGCGTGGGCTTCCCACAGGCTGCAGCTCTTCAAGAGCTGCTCCAACATGGGTCCGTACCACGGGGTCCATCCTTCAGGAGCAAACTGCTCCAGCATGGGTCCCCCACGGGTGGCAGCTCCCACCGGATCACCTGCTCCTGCGTGGGCTCCTCTCCACGGGCTGCAGCTCTGGCCCGGAGCCTGCTCCTGCGGGGGCTCTCCATGGGCTGCAGCCTCCTTCAGGCCACATCCACCTACTCCTCCCTGGGCTCCTCCATGGGCTGCAGCGTGGAGATCTGCTCCATGTGGTACCCCATGGGCTGCAGGGGGACAGCCTGCTCCACCATGGGCCTCACCACGGGCTGCAGGGGAACTTCTGCTCCGGCGCCTGGAGCACCTCCTCCCCCTCCTTCTTCAGTGACCTTGGTGTCTGCAGGGCTGTTTCTCACTCCTCTCACTCCCAGCTGCTGTTGTGCAGCAGGTTTTTCCCTTGCTTAAATCCGCTCTCACAGAGGCACAACCAGTATCACTCATGGCTCAGGTCTGGCCAGCGGCGGGTCACTTTTGGAGCTGGCTGGAGCTGGCTCTTACCTGACATGGGGCAGCTTCTGGAATCTTCTCACAGAAGCCATCCCTTTGGCCCCCCTGCTACCAAACCTTTACCAAGTAAACCCAATACAGAGGAGAATGAAATATTTCCTATTAGGTAGTGTGCAGCACTCGCCTCTGATAAATCTTACTGTGGAAGACATATGACTTTGTTTACTAGCTGTTGAAATAGATACCAAACTTATATGATGCTAATAATTTTTCAACTACATGCTACATACAGCAACAGTTAAAACAGAACATTAGGAGAAGCTCTCTCTGCCCTTCCTAATTAATTTTCTAAGATAGTGTTTGCAATATGTAAGTTTAGTGACAGGAAAAACAAAAGAACAGTGTATAATTTGACCTTTCCTTTGAATCCAGAGATTTTCTGTTTGCTTTTGCAAGATCACAGATATCCTGTATGAAAGCTGGATGATGTGCCCTTGCTCTTGTCCTCCTAGTGACCTCTCCCCAAAAAGCATGTATGGAAAGTATACTCTTGATGTCTATCCATCATAGCATGGATAATGCATGCTGTAGCTGAAGCCTGCTGCTGGCCATTGTCTCAGCAGATAGGTAAGGCAAGCAGGAGAGTATAATCCACCAGAAAAGAGGAAAGTGAGTGTGGACGTTAGGACATGATAAGTGGGCAGAGGGGCAGAAGTGACAGGACGGCAAGAAGGAGAGCCTCTGAGAATAGGCCTAGGCAAAGAGGTGTACCAAAGAACTGGAAGGCATTTGATAAATTTAAAGAGAGATGAATGACAAAAGCTGACGGTGGTGGTGAATTCAAACACAATTCCTTTAGAAAAGTTCTCCCTCTTGATCCTAGACAAGCTCAGGAATGCCAGAAGGAATAGCCAGGTTCTTAAGACATTGGGGCAGTGCTTCTGCTTCTAAGAGAAGCGTAAGAGGAAGATGTGGGAAAATCTGTCCTCCAAAATAGAGTCTATCCTGTTCATTATTAATTAAAGTTTGGAAAGCATCTGGAAAGAAATATTCCAGATAACAGACAGGTCTTGATGTGTAAATTGGTTAATACATCAGTGAGTAAAAATAACATCAGCAGACATTAGTATAAATGATACAATGAGGAAGAGTCAGTAGGAGGAGTAATATCACTGCACAAATCTGCAGGAGTTACTTGAAGGAATAAGTAAGCATGTGGAAAAAATGAATCAGTGAATTTGCACTTTCAAAAACATTTTGACAAGGTCCCACACCAAAAATTCCTGAAAAGACTAGGGGAAAAAGCAATAGACCTATTACAGACCAATACTTGCTTTAGCAAGAAAAGATGAAGAATAATGTTCAGCTTTCAGAGTGTAACGAGGGATCAATGGTAAGATTTATGTTGTTCAACATACTCATAAAAGCAAGAAGGGTTCTTGGTGAGATGAGAAAATTTTCCAATAATACTAAACTATGAATGTGAAAATGAGTTCTCAGGATTGTAGAAGAATAACAGTTTAAACAAGTTTAAGTGGTAGATAATAGAAGTTGATAAAAGCAAAATAATAGCTAGTTTGTATAGTTATTGTTAGGTTGTAGTTTTCCCATGTCATTAAAGATGTCATTAAACTGAGAACTAACTGCTGCAGCATATTGTGAATGTCAAAGTTTAGGCAAGCTTGGAAAGTAATTATGTACATTCACAAAAGAAAAGTCTGCCAATATCAAATACAGATTGGAGCCTTTGTCTCAGCAAGTCTAATCCAAGGATGGTTCAAACTGTGGTGGGTATCCCTGAAGCATATCCCTGTGTGCCATGTTCTCATACCATTTTCTGGTGATCTTTTAAGGTCTTCTAGTAGAAACATGCTGGATTTTTGTTGTTCTATTTTTCTCATGGGTTAACACTGCATAATTATACTTCAGTTGCATAATACTGATTTGTTTTTTCAAGATGATGTCACCACATAGGACCAAAAAGACTCTTGAGAACAAAAGAAATTAAAGCACAGTTTTCCAATCTTAATTTTCCCCCATAAAAAATAACATTGTACTGTCTTTGGCGAGGATGCGGTTCTCTTCCCCCACAGCAGCCCGTGCAGCGCTGCGCTCTGCACCTGCAGCAGGAGCAGCACCGATACCACACCAGTGCTTTGGCTGCTGCTGCGCAGCGCTGGCACAGCATCAAGGCTCTCTCCAGCCCCCCCAGAGCCAGTAGGCCGGGGTGGGCGAGAGGTGGGGAGGGGACATGGCCAGGGCAGCTGACCTGAACCGACCCAAGGGGTATTCCCTGCCGCCTGATGTCACGCGCAGCAGGGAGAGCTGGGGAAGGGGAGGGGAAGGGGGGCTCTCGTTGTGAACATGTCTGTCCCCCTGAAAAGCCGCTACGCGTACTGAGGCCCCGCTTCCAGGATGTGGCCGAATGCTGCTCGTTGATGGGAAACAGAGAAATATTTTTTCTCTCTCTTTTCTTCCAGGCAGCTTTTGCTTGTTTTTCTCTTTCTTTTCCTTTGATTAAATTATCCTTATCTCGACCCGTAAGCATTTTTTTTTTCCATCATGCTTTCTCTCCCTCCTCTTCCTTTGAGAAGAG
The DNA here is from genome assembly GCA_013399475.1 of Chauna torquata. NCBI lineage: Eukaryota > Metazoa > Chordata > Aves > Anseriformes > Anhimidae > Chauna > Chauna torquata. Next base: position 3,608 of record VXAL01009474.1, on the reverse strand, counting down.
GGAGTGAGAGAGCAATGTGGTGGAGTTTAGCTGCCCATCAGGTGAGACCACCACAGTCCTTTTTGGCATCCAATGTGGGGCTCAAAGGGTTGAGATAACAATAGATTTGACTAGAGCTCTTTAGAGGGAACTTACAATTATCATATTTGTGTAACAGTTGCTGGTCACAATGTCGACTGGTGTGCTCTTGATATTGTTCTATGTGATCCTGTTTTATGTGTTCTGTGCTATGTTCTCTCTTTTGCTATATATCAGATCTGAGAGCTTGTTAAAGGCTGTGTTTATTTTATTTAATTTCTTTTTTTTTCACTTCACTGTGCTGAAAAGCACAGGCCTTGAGCCTAGTCTGGTATTTGGGCCCTGCATTGCTATCCTCTCTGTACTTCAGGAACGATCTCTTGGAGAATATTAGCAACTATACTCTCTCCTTTTTCTCCTCTCTGAGTCAGCTGGTGGGAGATTTAAGGAATGCTACCTCCTCCTTTCCCTATGGGCTAATTACAATAGCTCTTGAGTATTTTGAACATCGTTAACAACACACTCCTATTGCTAGGTCTCCAGAATGCGTTTCTGGTTTTTCCTAAGGTTAAACAATTAGTTAGGAATATCACCCAGGAATCTGCCCCGAGGCAGTGTAGTGTTGGGTGGCAAGGTGTGTGGGAGGATATGGGCAGGTACCTGTCACAGTTGTCTCCTCCAGTGTTTTTGAACTTCACCCCTGAACAAGTGCAGAATCCTAAAAAACTGATAGAATGTTTGAAAGAAGTATGCCCTGACCCTGGCAATGCCGGAGAGTTACAGCTTGCTGCACTGTGCTGGGGCCTGGCCTGCGCCTATCAAACTATAGTTAACAGTAGTCAGCACCCTCAAGGGGAGGAGGAGGCCTTTGGGTCTGAGGACCAGACAACAGACACAGCATTTAAACCAGAGGACTGGTTGTTGATGGTATCAGTCACCCCTATAGTGAAGACAAAACAGTGGAAATGGAAGTCAGCTCGTTTAGTAAGGGAAGGAGCTCCTCCTAAGACGTTCCAGGAGCAAGAAGTGGAAGGAACAGGGCACTCTAGAGCAGGGCCATCACAAGAACAGGAGGAAGAAGAGGCAGAAATCATAAACTAGTCAGAAACCACCCAATCCCTATCCCTGAGTGAACTGTGAGATACACAAAAGGATTTCAGCCATCACACAGGCAAACACATTCTCAACTGGCTGCTCCAATGCTGGGATACAGGGGCCAGTAGCCAGGAATTAGAAGGCAAGGAAGTCAAGCAGCTGGGATCCCTGTCTAGGGAAAGGGTTGTTGACAAAGCAATTGGGAAGGAGGCACAAGTTCTTAGCCTCTGGAGGTGACTCCTGTCAGACATGAAGGTAAGGTCTCCTTTCAAGGAAGATACTGTATGTCACCCAGGCAAGTGGACCACTATGGAGAGGGGTATCCAGTACCTGAGGGAATTAGCTGTGGTGGAGATGGTTTATAGTGATCTGGACAATGACCAGGCACCCAAAGACCCAGATGAAATCCTGTGCAAGCAGTCCACATGGCAGAAGTTTGTATGAAGTGTACCATTGTCGTATGCCAATGCACTGGCAACAATGAACTGGAGTGATGGAGAGGACCCAACAGTGGATTTCATGGCTGGCCAACTCCACCTATACGAAGAAAATCTATCCTCCTATGGGCCTGCATCTCAGCTGTGGAGAGTCCCAACAGCTCCAGCACCTTAAACAACATATATCTTCCTCCTCACCTGTATGGACCAGTATCTCAGCTATCAAGAGTAAGCACTTTCCTGCTCGAGAGAGAGTGCCGTGCATACACAGCACGTGGCACCCTGTGGTTTTACCTGAGTGACCATGAGGAGGACATAAGGAAGCGGGATCGTGAACCTACCTCGACCCTAGAAGCTTGGGTATGCGAATTGCAAGGAAAAATAGCAGCCAGAAGGGGTTCTCCTAGAAAAATTACTGCTCCAGTTTCTGTTGGGCAGTCCCCCAGAGGGAGTGGAAGGGCTGATGTTACTTTTGACCCTAATGAAGAGACTTCTGCTTTGCATTTGCAAGAATTAAGTGATGGATACTCCTGTCAGGATTAGAGGGGCTCTACTTCTGGCCAGGCAGAGGAAAGGGACAACTGGATTTACTGGGCTGTGTGGGTCCCATGGCCTGGCACATCAGACCCACAGGAGTACAAGGCTCTAGTGGACACCAGTGCACAATGTACCCTGATGCCATCAGGTTACCAAAGGGCAGAACCCATCTGTATTTCCAGAGTGNGTGTACCTTGCCCAGTCTCTTGGAGGACCCTTCTGTTGTGGGGTTGCTGAGGACTGAAGAACAACAGGTGCCAATTGGTACAATGGTGCACTGGCAGCAACATTGCACCAACGGAGACTCTCTGATTCCTATCCATAAGCTGATTCATCGACTGGAGAGCCAAGGAGTGATCAGCAAGACTCACTCACGCTTTAGTAGTCCCATATCGCAAGTGCAAAAGTCTGATGGAGAGCGGAGGCTAACAGTGGGCTATCGTGGCCTGAATGAAATCACGCCACCGCTGAGTGCTGCAGTGCCGGACATGCTAGAGCTTCAATATGAACTGGAGTCAAAGGCAGCCAAGTGGTATGCCACAATTGATAACGCTGGTGTATTTTTCTCGATCCTTTTGGCAGCAGAGTGCAGGCCACAGTTTTCTTTCCCTTGGAGGGGCGTCCAGTACACCTGGAATCGACTGCCCCAGGGGTGGAAACACAGCCCTACCATTTGCCATAGACTGATTCAGACTGCACTGGAGCAGGGTGAAGCCCCTGAACATCTGCAATACATTGATGACATCATCATGTGGGGCAACACAGCAGAAGAAGTATTTGAGAAAGGGAAGAGAATAGTCCAAATCCTTCTGAAAGCTGGTTTTGCCATAAAGAAAAGTAAGGTCAAAGGACCTGCACAAGATATCCAGTTCTTGGGAGTAAAATGGCAGGATGGATGTCGCCACATCCCTATGGATGTGATCAATAAGAGAACAACTATGTCCCCACCAACTGTCAAGAAAGAAACCCAAGGTTTCCTAGGCCTTGTGGCATTCTACAGAATGCATGTTCCAGGCTACAGTCAGATTGTGAGATATTGAGTGATTTGAAAGAGGAACTGTTTCGAGTGGGGTCCTGAAAAACAACAGGACTTTGAACAGATTAAACAGGAAATAGCTTGTGTGGTAGCCCTGGGGCCTGTCCGTACAGGACCAGCTGTGCAAAATGTGCTTTACACCACAGCTGGGGAGTATGGCCTCACCTGGAGCCTCTGGCAGAAAAACCCAGGAGAAACTCGAGGTCGACCTCTGGGGTTTTGGAGCCGGGGGTATCGAGGATCATAAGCCCACTACACCCCAACTGAAAAGGAGATACTAGCTGCATATGAGGGGGTTTGAGCCGCTTCAGAAGTTGTTGGTATAGAAGCACAGCTCCTCTTGGCACCACAACTACCTGTGCTACATTGGGTGTTCAAAGGGAGAATCCCCTCTATACATCATGCAACTGATACTACATGGAGCAAGTGGTTAGTGTTAATGACACAACTGGCTCGAATGGAGAAACCCAACTGCCCTGGAATCC
>VXAL01009473.1:0-51242 GCA_013399475.1 Chauna torquata | reverse complement strand
CTTTGCTCTTTGCCAGGCCCATAATCCTCGACATCACAAATTCAATCACGGCATGGTCACTGCAGCCCAGACTGCCTCCAATCTTAACCTCTTTAATGAGGTTATCTGCATTGGTGAGCACCAGCTTCTCCTCTGGTTCGTTTGTCTAGTGCCTGGACCAGGAATTTATCCTTGATGCACTCCAGGAGTCTCCTCAATTGCTTACAGCTTGCCGTGTTACTCTCCCAGCAGACATCCAGGTGGCTGAAATCCCCCCAAAGGACCAGAGCCTGTGAGCACGATGCTTCTTGCAGCTGAATCAATAAGGCCTCAGCAATAGGCTCCCCCTGATCAGGCGGCCTGTAGTAGACCCCAGCCACAAGGTGTCCTTTATTGGTTCAGTCCTTAATTTTTATCCACAAGCTCTCAGCCTGTTCATGGCTGTCCTCAGAGGCAACTCTTCAGAACCTATCCATTTCATAAATCATAATCATTTCATAATTTTTCATAAATTCATAAACCAGCTTGTCTTGCAGAAATAAGCAGGGTTAAGCACTTGTACAAATATATACGCATATGCAAGAGGCATTTCTAAGTGCATACACATATGTATATGCATATACTCACACACACAGATACCGAATTCCAATATCTACTTCTTACAGTAATTCCCTTTCTATGGCAAAAAAAAAAAAAAAAAGTTGCACTGAATTTTGCTGGGTTATAATGGAATGATAGACACCATATCTTGCTCCTTTATGGAAGGCAGATAGGTGTTCTCCTGTTTTGGGCCTACTCTGCAAGCACCCTTATGAGAAGTTTTTATAAAAAAAACTTGTACATTCTTATATTATTTTAAATAGAAGCTGTGTGTTTACGTTTTGCTGTGCAAGGAGCATGTAATTATAACACAAAGTAAGCAAGCATAATAGCTTTATATCCTAGAATACCTATTATTATAAATTAACTTTGCCAGAAGAGGGGCCAGGGTAAAAGAGGTAGAGAGGATAAAAATAAATAGACATTTATCCACGTATCTTTCCACTTATATGTCTCAAGTTCTATGAAGATGTATTTTTTTAATTAGCACAGTTTTCTGAGGTTATATATAACTTTGAAAGGGTTGTGTTAATTATTGGCATTACAGCAATGTTCAAACTGAGAACAGTTTGGAATGTAACATGTTCAATATTCCAAGAGAAACACTTCAGGAAATATACTTGACATGTTAATGTAGCAACATTGTTTAGCAGAGAATATTTTTAATAATCTAAGACAAGACGGTTGGAGGTTTCTTTGTGTTTGTTTTTTTGTTTGTTGTTTTTTTTAAATCATAGAAATGAAATGGAAGAAAAACACACTTGTCTGCTCACTTCTGCAGCAGTGGTTATTTCTATCCTTCACCCTGGAACTGCACCATCTCAGAAAACCATAAATACTTTACCTACAAGGCAGACATGCCTGAGCTGGCTCCACCAATGCTCAGCCCAGGATGGAACTGTGGAGAAACTGGAGTAGACAAAGCCCAATTGTATCGAAAGTGCAGCACTGCATATGGGTGACATGCTTGCCTCATCTCCACCACCCAAGGAATGCCCCCGCCCATTACTGCGTTTGGCTGTATCCCTTTGTCTACATGCAAGCAAATTAAAAACAACCGTAAAAGTGCAACAGCTAGCTCATGGATATTTGAAGGGAAACTTACAGATCATTGTAGACCAGGCCATAAATCTGTGCTGTGCTGTGATGATAGATTCCTCTCAGGATAATTAAAAGCAGGATCACAATAAAAGCTGGAAGCCCCCAACTCAAAAGGAAGTAAAGCAGATAGCGCCGCTCTGTGTGTTCATCATTCATCACCAGGACGTACCAGAAATTAACAGCCTGAAGAATAACACAGAATATTAATCTGTAGACTTAGTGATTAGCTACCCCAAAAAACAAATCTTTCTGAACATCATAAGTACAGTGTATTTCTGTCCCAGTATATATGTAAATATAAGCATTTTTCAACATATTTTGTTCTTAAGTAATCAAAAAAGACTGATTATAAAAGAAGTATGTTTAATTATGTAATTGTCAGATTTGCAATTAAACTATTAGAGAGGAAGGGACACTCTAGTAGAAAACACTATTTCTGCAGTGCAGAAAAATAGCTTACTTCTTGGATTTCCACACCTGCACACAAAAGACTGTGACATAATACTGCTAAATCTGATCTGTATTAAAAATTTTAATGATATTGTTCAGCTGTATATATCTTCTTGTAGGAAATACACTAACCTCCTTCAACATTTCAATATGTGGTATGAATGTAGGAATACCATTACAGCCAAAATTTTAATGTAACAAGGATATAACAGTGGAAGCGTTCACATCACAGGCCCTGATCAGACAACAGAATCATTAGCCATGAGAAAGACACAAGGTCTTTTGACCTTCACCATGAGAAAGACACAAGGTCTTTTGACATCTTCTTAGTTTTTCCATTGATCTCATAGCTAATAAAGTTCATTTCTGCCAAAGTGATATGCTGATTTTGTTCCATTCTACTTTTCAGAAAGAAAATTGTACAGTTTCATTAGAAGAATCTCACAAGTCTTTATCTCCTTTGATCATTTTTTTCTGACTTCTCGCCTGTTCTTCTCTACCTGAGACGGAAGTAACTCTTGGTGTCTAAGGAGATCACCTACTTGCCTTTGTTGCTGATCTAAATTCAGACATAAAATACTTGACTAGTCTGTACAGAAGATTGGACTGAGGAGGTCAAAGTTTCTTCAGCAATAATATGTGGAGATTTGGAGGTTGCATAGACTGGTCATGTAAATGGATAGGAAGAGAAGAATAATGAGAAATAGCCACATCTGGAGTGCTGGGTCCAGTTCTGGGCTCCCCAGTACAAGATAGACCTGGACATACTGGAGAGAGTCCAACAGAGGGCTTCCAAGACGATCAAAGAACCAGAGCATCTCTCCTGTGAGGAGAGACTGAGAGGGCGGGGACTGTTCAACCTGGAGAAGAGGAGGCTCAGGGGGATCTCACCAGTGCCCATAAATACCTGAAAGGAAAGAGTGATGAAGAGGGAGCCAAACTCTTCTCGGTGGTACCTCATGGCAGGACAAGAGGCAATGAGCATGAACTCAAATACATGAAATTCCATCTAAACACAAGAAAATACTTTTTTACTGTGTAAGGGTGGTCAAACACTTGGCCAAGTTGCCTAGAGAGGTTATGGAGTCTCCAGCTCTGGAGATTTCAAAAGCTATCTGAACATGGTCTTGGGCAACCTGCTTTAGCTGACTGCTTGAGCAGGGGTTTGGACCAGAGAATCTCAAGATGTTCCTGCAACTTCAGTGGTTCTGTGATTCTGTGCAATAATAGCATAAAAGTTTAAGAAAAAAAAATGCAAAAAAATGAATGTAAATTCATATGCATCTCTACAATATTACGTATATTCTTATGATCAACTAACTCATCATCAAACAGCATAACCAAGAACTTACGTATATGAATCAAAATGAAGAAGTGGAATAGCTGACATCTCTTGAAAGAACTGGTCATATGAGTATAAAAACTATTCAAGTCGAACAAATATTCAGTTTTGCTTGGATCTTTGCATTTGCTTTAAGAAGTTAATAGTAAAAACATTTTCTAATGTGGTAAGCTTTTTGTTATGCACATTTGCGCATGTTACTATTTTCTAATAAACAGGTAAACCATCCATGATCAGAGTATGTTTTGCAAAACATTTCTTCACTTCCTCTACTTCAAACCTATTTGAGGTACCAGCTATGTCAGCTACAGCTGTGCATGTTATGTAATTATTGTTGGCCTTCTATATGGGATAAATAAAGGATTAATTTTACCTTTTTCTGGTTAAAGGGCATCTAATTCAAGCTTGTGCCTGTAGGGACTCTTACTAGTCAAAGGAGAAAGGACAGACGTCTTCAGGCACCCAGTGGTCCTTACCCAATCACACTCATACCTCTCCATTGACTACACAAGAATTTCATATAATAATGTTGATTTATGTGCTTAGCTTGCAGCTGTCTACTGCTAGGATAGGTGAATCCTGTATTCAGTGACAAGAAAATTGAAAAGAAAAACAAATATTTCTGTTTGTGAAATTTTGCAGATTCCCCTCAGCCAACAGGTTGTCTACCACTGCATTCAGGCAGGCTGAATTTTTACAATCAAGTACTTTATTACTGGTTTGTGGATTAGTTATGCAAGTCTCAGCAGTTAATATTTATTGCAGGCATTTTTCAGTGATTTATATAGCATGAACATACAATACTTTCTTAAGCATAAAGCACTAATCATAAAGCACATTACATTTGCTAGCAACTTGTTTTCCAAAAAAATTATTAGTTTAGTAAGCATTTTTGAATGTTCCCCTAGAGGATGACATTTTATATGCCTGGTGTATGTAATTATATTAATAATACAGTAATTATTATGACATTTGTTATTGTCATTTGGTGATTGGTACTATGTGAAAGGGAAATTTTGTTTTCCTTGAAAGAACACAGGAAAATCCTACTGCACAATTGTAACTTCCCTGTGTAACTTAAAAGAACACAGAAAAAAACTATTAATTCCACTATTGGACATTCACAGGAAGAAAATATTGAACAGATGAAAATTTGGGAAAGAAATCCACAGTTTGTGAGAAGATTTTTCCCACTTACTGGTTATTCTCTTCCAATGTCCTCTCTTAACTTTTACATGCGATTGAGAACTCATTCAAGATTTTGTCACCTTATTCCAATAAACATTCCCAGTTCTCAAAAGAAACAGCTCGATGGATGTTAACTATGCAGTGAAATATGAAACAGGAATGAAGACGTTCAAATTACGTGTCCTGACTAGGCTGTACTTCACATTGGGCATTTCCAGACAGCAAATCCTTCAACTGATTTACGCCATTATGCTTAGGGATTGTTGGTTCTACTGTTTCTGACTACCCACAGAGCACTGTTCTCAGCCATGCAACTGAGATTGCTTTCTAAGAAACTGTACTTGATGTCCTTGCTCCATGTTTGTTTAGTCATACTTACCTATCTCACCTCATCTGTCATAGAAGAACACTTTAACACCAGTACTCCAGCAAAAACCATAAGGGAGTTTTGGTTAGTTCACCATTTCCTGTGCAGTGACATTTCTATCTTGATAATTATAAGTTCTTGTCTTCAACCCCTTTTGATGTTTCAAAATTAAATCAATGAAATACAAATACTGGTGCTAATTTTAGCAAATCCTTTCCTGTTGCCATGCTGCAACAATAATCAGTCCTACAGAAGAATAAAATGTACAATCCATTTCTCAGCTGCTCAGGTGGGAGAACAAACGTTGTATACAAGTTGTTATAGTTCTGATGTAGAATACAAAACAACTACAAATTCAAATAACATTCTAATGAAACAATGCTAAGGTCAGTGAAGCTTTTTTCTTTTTGAATGAGGTAACCAACTGAAATTACCTTCCTGAAACTGGAACTCTTTTTATTTCTTTATTCATTCATTTGTCTTTAGTGATACCTGTGGATTTCAGGTAAACATTAGCTGCAAAATACTTTAAATAAAGTCTTTCCCAGCTCAGTGGGAAAGCTTCTATTTCCCTTCATCCTTCTTTTTTCATATGGCCACAGCTTTCATTTTAAGAATGGCTGCATGTTTTCATGTAATTCCTTTTTGTAAGCTGTTAAGCAGTCCATTAATCATGCTTAAAAATAAGAATTAAACTTATTGTAAAATAAGTAATTGTCTTACAAGTCTGCAAAAAATTTATTAAAAAAAACTTTTAAAAGCACAGGCTGCACTTGAAAATACAGGCTTATGCTGTAGCAACATCGATTTGTACGTGGGGACATTTGCAAGAATGAAGTCTTCTGAATTTCAGCGTTAGGATGAGGCAAACATTTCAGGCTAAGTTCACTCTATGGGCACAAAGTGTAATTTGCACCTTGCTTACTCCTTTCCTCCTGCAGTCAAGAAAGCCTTATCCTTGAAGCATTGGGTAATGACATTAACATTCTGCAGCCTACAGAAATCCACCCATAAAAGCAAAGAAATAAGACAGTACAATACAAAGGGACCAGTCAGACAAGCTTGTGGCAAGGACGATTTGATGTGCCCTTTGCTCTGCCTCTGAGGTCCTTTCCATTTCTGCATTTCAGTAAGCATGTGTGGAGTAACTATGTAGGTAGTATAAATATTGATATCGAATGTAAGCTTACAAGAAGCTAAAAATGGAAAAAGAATTAGAATACTGCGCTATGTGTTCTGTTATTACAACCATTATTAAAATATAATAAAATGCCAAGTTTAAGTACTACACCTAGCAACGTGCAGGAGATACACAGACTAGGACAAAAAGGTTAGGACAACTTCCTTGAATATAGAAAGTGAAGGATCTGGACTACAGAAATGAATCTGTATAGGTCCAATTTATTATAAAATTTGGGTTCTCCTGAAGATATTTGTTGTCTGGAAATGTTGCTCATTCACCTTTTGATCACCTAAAATAGTCTGGATTTTGTGGGTGTTTCAGCTCATAGCAAGTTGCACACATCTGCACGCTGCTCATGCTTGATTGTCACATTCACCTGCTTCTGTGTGCAGTGATGAAGACTGGCACTAGCAGATATGTATACAGTGATCAGGCATATGCACTGTTCTATACAGACTGACAGGTGGCAGAGTGACTGCATGAGGAATACAGAATCTGTTCTCATATTTTTTACTGTTTCCCAGACAGAAGTATGTAAGTCCCATGTAAGTATAAATATATATTAATTCTGCTGCCTTCCAAATCATGTGTGTTTTAAGTACACAATGCTGAGAAATACAAACATTTGTTTCCCAGGCACTTATACCTGCCATTTAGATGGCCATAGCATCTAGACTGTCCAAATCAGTCTGGCTTTCCCCTGGACCCATAGGTTTTGCTATTAGTGCTGTGGGGACCGATCCAAACACAGAGATGTCCCTGGCACTCCTTTAGGGTTTTGGCACTGCTACCTCACAGCTTTGGGTGGAGATATTAAAGGAGAATGAACAACAAGGAGAGCCTGACAGCAGAGTAAAGTAATCTATCTCCATCCCAACCACACTATTATCAACTGTGAGATTCTTAATGATATGCACTGCACTGTAACTGAGACAGGTGCTATAATTCAAAGGGCAGTCCTCCCCCACATTGTGTCTAAGAGGATTGACATGTTTGTGTACTCCAAACTATCCCTGTGGCCAAGGCACTCTTTCCCTACTGCATAACACGATAAAAATGAGACACAGCATCCATGCAAGGAAATTCAAGGTTCAAGCCTGTATCCAAAGAAGGCTATTGAAATCTAAGTCTTCCCTTAGCTCAGCTGATGGCTCCAGTCAATGGAAAACTCAATGTCTTCTGTTGATCTGAGTCATCCTACATGGATCACGATAGGGAAAGAAGTGCAAAAGGCATCAGCAGCTAGATCTGTTCCTGCCCCAGTAAATATATTACTGTTTTTATAAACTGGGACAATTCAATCAGCAGAAAGAAACAGATTCCTACAAAATAAACAATGGCTAGGAAGTTATTTCACTTAGTTCTGCCATGAAAGAGATAAATTCAGGACCTATTCTCTGTCAAGAGGAGTAGATTGTAGCTGAGGGCTGGGTTCATCTACATTTCAGACGATTTCTTTCCTTTTGGGTCTTTCAAACTTCAGAAATTATTCACAGCTGAAGACTTGCACGCAGAAAAATGGACATTCCCCTTCATTCTGAGTTTTACTGCTGGTTACTCTTGGCAGCTCATCACTCAGCACATTATAAAGGCTTCCATCTTAAAGCACCTTTGTCACCTCAAATTTGCATGAAGAGTCTTCATGACTAATACAAGCCTGAGGCCCCACAAAATGAAATGCTATGTGCAAGTTCTTAGGATTTGACAAATGTCTACTACAACAAAAATCACAACAGATTTCAACTATAGCAAAAAAAAAAAAGACCAACTGTTGACAGTCACACAATTTTTTTGTCACTGTATGCAATTAATCCTTGGAAGAGCAAGCATTCAGAAAGGGAATCATCTACAACTTAATGTAATGTAATACCTGTAGGATGGGAAAATGAAGCCCTATCAAACCCTCTGCAGTCAAAACATGAGATATCTCAGTAAACTGACAAGTTTAAAGCATGAACTTGTCCGTCCAAAATAGGAAACATTCAAGAGATCTGAAGGGACTTAGAAATGAAGTAAACGAGCAGCTGTGAAGAAGAAGAAAAAAATCTACAGGTGACAAAATAGTTTAGGTTAGTCAACNAATAAATAAATAAATAAATAAATAAAACATTAGAAACAGAGCAGTTTAGATCTCTGTTCAGTATGGAGCAAACAAATGAAGGATAGTGCTGCGTTTTTAGGAACTTTTGCAAAAGCAATGTAAATGACAGATCATCTGCATCTAACTATACCACAGCGCATACACCACTTTAAATGGGACCTAAAACACTCATTCACCCATTTTCTCCATTAAGTCTGTACGTGGTTTTAGACAACTTATTTGTTTCTCTCCTTTTAAACCAGTGTTTGTTAGGATCAACAGGCACAGTGGAGAGGTTAGACAGGCTGTTAGGGTTCTCAGTGAATGTCCGCCTGACATAATCCCAGGAAAATGCCAGATGCCACCTGAACATCACTAGAATAAAAAGTTGCATTTAGTTATGTACCCTAATTTGCAACTCCTCACCTGGCCCGACATCCTGCATATTGGAGAATTGGTATGGTAATGTAGGTAGCTGAATATGTAATGCTATATGCTATAATAAGTGTGCTATGGACAAATCTTATTAAAATAACAGACAAATAAATGGCATAATTCATGCACTTGTGTTAAGCATACATTTTTAGATGAGGGCACGATAATGTATTTTCCAAACAACTTCACAGGTTGTTACTTTGACTAACTTACAACCGATACTTTTTCATGACAAATTTGATTGTTCATGGTCTTCCACATAAGTTCAATTGTTTTTTACATGATGTACTGTTGTACACTATATCAAAATTCTGAGAGTATCTATGAATGTATATAGTCCTTATTTTAATGTAAATTTATGAAAGTATGTTTGTCATATTATACAAGTCTAATGACTAAAATGCTACTGACTCCAAAAACTACAGTGCAGTTTATACTTGCATTTCAACTTTAAGAGACTGTTTCAAGAGACTAAATAAGAGATGTTTAGAAAAGCTATTAACTCTGATAAAACAGTTCTTCAGTGTTTCAAGACAAGAACTTCTATAGGACAAAGTGAGATGTGGAAATTCTTATGTAGTTGAGACAGATATGAGGGGAAAAAGTCTTCACAGTGTTTGAATATTTACCCCTGGATCTCTGACACTCTAGATTTAATAAAGAATATATAATATTTTGACTTCTTAGTAGCACTGAATTGCAGATATATGTATACTAAGAAATAATAGAAACACAGTCTAAATATCAGTTACTTTTAAAGAGGTTTTGTGGAGGGGGGTGAAAAAAGACCATGAGACTAACCTGAATAAGCATCCAGCTGAACTGGCAGAGGTAAAGGTAATGTGTAACAGATGCAAGGGCAGAGCAGCTTTCCTCTGAGAGATGTTGGCTTAGGTAAGCAGAGGCCAGAAACGAAATCTAAAAGGAAAAAATAAACACTTATTGAAATCAAACAAAATTATTTTAATAATAATGATGAGGGAAAAAAAGAAATTATCCTCAATTTGAAAGTATAATATACACTACATTACAGTTCCAGAGACTGAGCAGAGATATTGTGGAAAGCCACATTTAATATTCATCCAAAAGAAATGATCACTTAACAGTGTCAGCCACAAGACCAGCTTTACACGTCTTGCAGACGATGTGGTATCCATTACATCCATATCTGAAAAGACTACAGAGAGATTTAATTTTTATTGTTTAATATTCCCCAGACTATTTACCATGCAACATTAGACACCGGCTTTTCAACTGATGGTGGAGATTTTCCTCCGTAAAGTAAGAAGAGACATTATCTTATTTCAGTAAGGCCAGAAATTTTATCAAATGGTATGAAAAATAAGTTACTGATATCATAACTTTGTTGTGTTTTGGAAATACATTATTCTTTTTTTTTTCACCTGCAAATTCTAGTTGCGCAAATATTTTGTTTAAAAGCTTTCGGTGCTGTTCACACTTCATTTGGATGTAGCACCTTCAGCCTTTTCCTGCACATTGTCTTTTTCGCCTAGATGACTTTTCTTGATTTGTCTTCTGTTAGTATGCATGTTGTCGGCAGGACATGAGGGCCCCGAGTCTCCTCTGACTCGCACCCATACAAATCTGATTGTCCTTACATTGCGCCGCTGTGATAGGATACGCAGGCCCACAGTTTTCCGAAGTCTGAATCCAGAATGTGTAAGATCTATTCAAGCTGTAATTTTCAGATAATGTTCGTTTCCAGGCTGTCCAATGAAAGCAACACACCAACATCTGGGCTTAGCTATCTCACTGGAAGCTTTCATAACACATCTCACATATCTCACCACCACATTCTGTATAATCTCAGAACATCCCGTACAAAACAAAACTGCTATAAAGCCTATCANAACAAACAGACTCAAGAGGCATTTACTGTCTTCCACACTGTCAGACATGCAGCAACGCTATATTGCACCACATAATATGGTAACACTGGATAACAGTGAGTAAGCATTTCTTTCATTGCCTACGAGCAGGCCAGGATTTCACACTCACCAGAAAGCTATAAACTATTTTCCACTGGCATACCAAATGTCGAAGGACGATATGCCAGTGGACTAAGCAGCCAATCCATTGTCTAAGGAAGAAAGGTATTCCAGCACTGAACACTGCTAAACAAGGCCAATAAAAATTTAAAATTAAAGCACATCTCAGAAACTCCTAGCTTTGTCTTCTGTGAATTTCTTTACAGAGGAAATTGTTCTACAAGCAGGCTTCATTAAAAATTACAGTGTTCACATAAAGAAAAGCTCAGTTTACCTACTGAATGCCTGCAGTAAGTGATGATTTTTCCTTTCCATTACACAGAATACTGTTTTGAGCAACAGCCTATTAGCTTGTTGGTAATACATTTTGTAGACTGTGCAGGCTGCTTCACATTGGAGTTAATGAAAACTTTTTAGGAGATGGGTGGGGAAGGAAGTTAAAGTATACCAAATGAGTTGGTATACACCCAGACACTGTATTTATAACAAAAATGCATGTGCGGTATCGGCTAACTCATACCCAGTGTCTTTACTATAAAAATATCTGTATAAAGGCAGGCGCTGTGTATTGACAAATACTACAGCAAATAGGTATCTCACACAGACAATGTTATCTAAGAATGAAAAGAAGAATATGAATGAGCAACTAGACAACAACTGGACCAAAACCAGTTACAAGATGGATATCTAAAGAAAACAAATGCACTTTTAGTATTTTACGTGGAATTAATGAGTGTTCTGCTGGGAACTGGAGTCCAACCATAGCAACATAACCACTTGGTTACTAAGAGGTTAATACACAGCTTAATTCAGACTATTTGCCAAGTGCTGACACTGCTGAAACAAATGCCATTGTCTGGAGTGGGTTAAACACAACTGAAATGTGTGTGCAATAGCTGCCTTCCACTAGGGATAAACACAAGAAATGTTTGTGTAAACAGCTGTGCAGCACCAGCTAGTTCAATCAGCACCAAAAGTACTTTTCCTAAAACTTGAGCAAATGCTTGCACTTATGACAAGCTAGATACAGCACACAGGCAGAGGGGCTTTACCACCTTTTGTTCTCAGAAGGTTTGTGTACATGTCAAGGACAGATCGTCACACTGGAGACAGAGACAAAGAAGGGATGAAAACAGAAGTGCAGACTGAGCAAGTCCTGGGAACATGTTTTTGGCACCTTCTGGGCTGAATGTTGGCTTGAAAGAGTTTTCCATCTGCAAAGAAGCTGTCACTGCTAGCTTTTTCCTGTGTTTCAATAAAAGTGATTTTTGTATATTAAAAAAAAAAGAGGTATATTTCTATGCCAAGAGTTTTCTAACAGAACAATGCTAAGAGTGCAAAGTTTTGCTAAACATGTGTTCCTCTCATGGATACTGACCAATGCTGGTGAGACAAAACAGCATTACAGCTGAAGTAATCACTCAGCTAAGAATTCACTGTAATTAATTACAGTGTTTTAGACCAAAAAAAAAAAAAAAAAAAGTTAAAAATGTAGAAGAAGCAAAGAAATATGTATACATTATTCTCATATGATTCTTACCTTGCATCTTGGGCAGAAGATACAAGTGGTCTACTAAGACGGATTATAACACAAAAATCAAACGGTAGACCATATTTTGAAATGTCAGTAAAAGAAGCTGTACTTAACCTATGCTGTTCTGACAAACACTAGCTGCATTGGAACTGACAGCTTCAAATGCAATGCACTGCAATTTACCAGAAACACCAGGCATGCAGGCCACTGAGCAGACCTTCCTCCTGCAATCTCTGAGGTGGTTAGGGAGATGTACAAAAAAACCACCTCCCAGATAAACTGTTCCTTAGACCTTACTGTGTCATGTCATCTATACTTCACTTAGTTTTAACTGCAGTGGGCAATCTTTTGTACTGATGAACCTATTACTTAATACGGCAAAGATGTACCATATATTGGAATAAGTTGTTCCCTCTTGCAATATTAAAAAAAAATATTGGGGGTGTTCCTCTTGATACCAATTGTTCAGAGCTCTGTTTATAGAGATCATATGACTTCAAATGCCCCTTTGCAAATAATCTTCGTAACCTGCCATTTGGTTGTATGCAGAGATTATACACATAATGTTTCTTCCTGCTCTTGTCAGTTTTGACCCAAATGATTTACCTAAGGATAATAAGTAACTTAAGTCACTCAAGTAGCAGGCTGCTCATTTTGTTAATTTGCATATGATATTTCTGTGCCACATTCCAAATCACAGTGATAGGATATCAGTCAGAAGGTTCTTAATCACAAAAAAAAAAAAAAAAAAAAAATTAAAAACCAAAGGACAATAAATTAATACACTTCTGTTAAAGAGCAAAAAGATCTTTGACCAAGTTCCTATCTGACAGTCATTTACTGAGTAAATTAACTGAAGGATACTGCAATTCCTTGTAATAGTAAGATAATTACCTAGCAGTTACATACAAGGAAATTAAAAGCTGAACATTCAACCAACACCAAACTAAAAATGAATAAAAACAGAATATTTACAAAACTGTACATTTGTGTATGAAGAAGAGTATTTTTGAACTGCCTCACTCCTCTTCCAGTTACAAGCCTTCTCCTAGTTTCCAGCTTGCACTTATTTGTGGCCAATGTCTATCTGCTAGTTCTGCTGGAAGCCCCTCTTAGGTTAAACAGCGTTTCCTCTTCCTTGGGGTTTGCACTATCATGAATTCATGGACAGCAGTACTTGTGTGGAAGTCTTGGCAGCTTGCATACCAGTTTCGTTCTCCTTTTCTATACTGATCCCGCTTTAGTTCTGTAGGTCATGAGGAGGACACTTACTCAGACTTGGATGATGAAGAGTTGCAGAGGTCTCACAAGATTCTCACCCAGCAGTTTTCTTACCTCCCCATGTACCATAAAAATACTTCCAATATGTGGTATTACTGTTACCTCATGATCAACTGCTACACCCAGTTTTTCTTCTCATTTCCAACGACTACCCCTTGCCAGGGAAAAGTTTGCTATTAGCCTACAAGTTACGACTTTTCCCTTTGGTCTAGAAAATAGCACTGTATTTCATGATTCAGCCTTCAAAGCTATTCACATCTTTCTATATGCTACCCAGTACCACTTTGTAGTGTCAATGCATCTCTGCCTTATGCCGTCAGCCCATTTTGCCTGGGCACGTTGTTTTCTGTTCTGCCGACTGGTCCCTTCGGATCAGTGAAATACCTCTCATCGTTCACCACTCTCTCACAGCTGTCTTCTTCCCATTACTCTGTCTCTTCCTATATTCAGCTAACGCACACTGGGCTAATCCTCTTCTATTATTATTTTACCAATTATGTGACATATGTATTTTACTGCACTTATGCTATCAAAGAAAACTATCAGAGTAGTCTGGCATGATCTAAGTTTAAACCCAGGGGAGGTCTTATTCTCCTCTTCATTTATCTCTATGCCTTTTGCTAGATTGTTTTTCCTGTCTCACATTCTTCTGAGACTGAATTAATGGGCCTGCAATTGTCAAGATTAGTTCTCCCTTTTAATCTATTATTTTTCAGTCACACAGTAGCACTCTGAATTGGAGGATTTGTGAAAAACACTTGCAGCTAGACCTGCAGGGTCTCATACCAGCATTTTCGAGTCAGGAACAGGGACTCTTTTGTTCCAACATATGAATGCACCTATCCTTCGGGTTCTCCTGCCTCAGTAGCCGCAACCTTCACAGCACACTATTCACTCTATTCACCATCTTGCCTTTATGTCAGTGGTAATCTCCAGAGTCACTATCTTCTCAGAAAATATGAAGATTTTCATTTTGTTAGTTGGAGCCATAATTAATATATTTCCTTTTCCAACCTCACAGCACATTTTTTCACCAGAAATTTTACATTATCCATCTTAATTTATATAACTAAAATAATTGCCAAAAATTCTACATAAGACTACACTACAGTCATATAATGTTACCAACCAAATGAACATGATATATTCATGTATGCCAACTACAGATGATGTGGGGAAATCAATCGACTTTCTATTGCTAAAAGAATTTATTAAAATCTAAAGTCAGAATTAGCAGAGCTAAATTTTGTTTGTTACAGACATTTACAGAGAAAGTAATGAGTCTAAATGAGAGTTGCCTTTCAAACATTGTATGAAAGAGAAAAAGTAAAGACATGAAGATTGAAGCAATCTCATACCAATCAGCTAAACAATAACCAAGAACTAGTTTGGCTGAAGCTTAAATGAGAAGAAATATGTATGAAGAATACATAAGTTGAATACAAAGCAGCAGTAATTACAGCTTGCTATGGTAAGTGCTGAGATGCTGCCATATGATGGACTTTAAAATGAGGATACAGCATTTGACACATGGAAACAAATCTTATCTTTACTTTGAACCATAAAAGTAATGACCTTAAACTGTATACGTCAGACCAGAACAGATTGCGTCCGGTTTTGGACAGTTACAGTATGTACAAAGCTCAGATTATTTACAGCATAATATAACATTTGGTCACTGTATGATCAAATCCAGGTTTATGCATGGGAAAATTTACCTGTGCACAGAGTTGTGAGTGCCTTTGAAGAAACCTAAATATTAATGAATTGCTTATTCATATTTTCAGCATTTCTCATTCTGAGTATCAGCAACACCACGAATGTTGTATTTTTTACAAGTATCAAGGAACTATACACGTTTGCAATGGTACCCTTTGTAAATGGGCAATGCATATTTTCATGAACTCTAACAAACAAGTAGCTTTGAAAGTATATTTCTCTGCATTTAGAATTTCAAGAATGATAACTCCAAATAGACATCCAAAGTATCAGTACTTCCTCTTACTCCTGCATTTCAGCTTGCACGGTATCTTCCACCGATTGTTTCAAACTTATCTGAAAGTACTGCTTTACAATAGTTAACAGTGTGTCATCCCTTCAGAACCATTCCACAGAAATGGAACAAAATTACTGAATTTGGAATATTTTGATGAAAGAATATTCCTTTATTTTCACAATTAAATATTTTTTCCTTGCTTTTTATGGCAAATTATATTGTATCATTTATTCCTGCTCAGAGAATATGCAACACCCCATAAGGACAGGAATAATTTCTGTTGAAATCCACAGATAATAGATTTACCGTGTTCCCCTCAACTTGAACCAGTCTGTCTTAAGATTCTGTCCTGATTTTTCAGCCTACAATTCAAGAAATACTGAAAAAAAAATTAGATCTAATAATCTGATGTAATATAAGCTACACAACTCCTTCACAAATACGAGAAAACAGAAGCTTTCAGCACTGATACTGCCAATGTTCAGATAAATCCCCAAAGCAGCAAGTAAAGGGTAGAAGTAAAATAATAAAGCAGTAACGTACAATCAAAACTTGTTATAATTTTAAGAACTGCAAAGAATATTTTCATACAAGAGCAAATCTGAGAGTAACAATCTTCCCCTTGCATTGGAGGAACTGCTGAAGAGGCAGTATGTTGTTCTGGGTGGGGGAGAAAGGGGGGGAACACCTTGCTATACTCTAGAGAAAGAGCTGTGGAGAAGGGTAACCCAAGCAGATGAAAAAGGCATCGAGCAGCAGAAGACACACAGTTTGTTCTGGAGGAGCGCACAGAGCTAGGTCCTGCTGCATCTGCAAATGGTTTCACTTTCTCATCCAAGCAGGAAGCACCCCTGCCTCCTGCATTTCTTCTCAGACTTCCTGAGAAAAACAATCCTTTCCCACCGGGAGAAACCCACGGACCAAGCTGCCCCATGAAGAGCATGTCAGTATACTTATGCTGCATTTTTGTAATTTTTGCAAATTCCTGCCTCACAGTAAGAACTCACAAAGCTTTAGACACTGTCTTCTAGACGTAAATGTCTTCCTGTGTGTCTTACAGAAACAGATCCTGATAGTGGCCATTTCATTTCTCACATGAACTAAAATTGTTCATTTTATTAATTTTGTTCTTTTCTAATTCAAAATTTATTTCTTTGTTCCAGGCAGGAAAGGATTATCTCCTTCCTTATGCAACTTGTTTACATGCATTTCTACTAAAAAGAAAAGAAAACAAAGAGCCCAGCCAAATGCTATCTGTCCTTATACCTACAGAGTCTCGTAAGAGGAAGACTATCACAGGCAGAATTTACTGTGCTTTTCCTTTTGTTGGACTTCATTGCAATGAACAATAACATAGGAAAATAAGCACACTGAAAGCCCCGTGTCCTCACCAAAATCCTCTCTTCTGCTTTGAATTTTCTTTATATGGGTAAAAATCCTGGGGTACCCTCCAGGAGCACAGGGACAATGCTTAATAATAGCGCATATGAATCATACTTTTTGTTACTGCTCGGTAGGTCAGGACAGCACTGATGTGAGCCAAGTGTTCTTTCTGTGTTTTGTGTTCTGATATTAAATGTTGGGACAAAAATACCAACAAAGGATGTACCAAAAATTCTGGAGATTTATGGACACTAGCAACAATTCTAAGACAGACTTCCTGGAAAAAGTAACAATGCAACACAGCATGTTTCAGAGCACAGAGAAAAAGATTATATAATTTGGAAGATTCAAAACATAGTGTTTAACTAGGTCGAAAGGAAAGTTCAAAAACTAACTTTTCATCTCATCTTTATTCTGTATTAATGATGCAAAAGTAAGGACTTAAGTTCCTTTGTGAATTTACACTTATGCTACATGACTTCACTGGTCACGAAATTGTTTCAGAAATTACCGTAACTCAGAGAGTGATGCCTTATAACTGCCACCAGAAAAACAATATGTACATGTTTAGCCTTTTTTCTTTTGGCTTCAGTTATAATACTGAACATATATTTTAATATATAGGTGCCGTAGGAACCAGAACTCCAAAGTCTTATTGGGTAATTTGCATTGTATGTTTTACAGACTTTTTTGTTTTTATGCATTATTTGCTTATAGTATGTTTATTATATAACACTGAAAACTGGCACCTTAAAGTACGAAAAACTAAAGAGCTAACTAAAATAAAATTGCTTGAAATACTGATGGTATATTTATAGCACAGTGACCCATGGTGCTTTTGTATAAAGATGTTTACACTTTATTAAGCAGCGGTAGCAGAACTGGCAACCATTTTAAGCAGTGATTAGCCACCAGCAACCATATGTTACTCATTCCCTTCCCCCAGCTGAGCAGGATGCCAGCTGGTTTCATGCTGGGTTCACTCTCTGCCATCCTCACTTCTCATTTTCAGGCTCAGGACTTTTTTGCTTCCCCAGGCAAGGCAGCCAGCAGTCTGAGGGTGCAGGATGCAGAACAGGAGGGGGCGAGGCACCATGAACGAGAGCACATCAGCCAGCAGCTGACTGTGGCAGCTGGAAGCCTCGGGAAGAAGCTGGGGTAACTCGGATCCTCTGCGAGTACCAAACTGTGTGGTCAGCTGTAACACGGCTTCTCCCCTGTTCCAGTCGTGTCCCTTACAGAGAATGCACTGAGTGATGCCCATTGAGAAGTTATACTTTATTATTTTATTTTATTATTTTATTTTTTAATAAGAAAAAATAAGGAATAGCAGGCTCCTAGCAGGTCATAACCCATTCAGTTTTATATACAGATTCAGAACAATGTATCTGGCATAACTGCCTACAGTTTGTATTAGCTCTGGTGCAAAGATGCGCATTGCTTTGTCAGTTGTTACAGAACATGAGCCAGACGCCCCTGAATCCCACTGCAAGGACCTCAGCAACAAAACACTGTTGCCTTAATGATGCAAACAGAAGCTGGGAAAGCTTCTTTTTGCAACCATAAAACGCATATCTGCAGTCTTTTCCAGTCCCAAGCACCCAGACACAGCTCAGTGCACTTAACATGCTGATTTGGCAGGTCCAAAACAAACTTTTGTGATCGATGTGCAATTTACTACAGTAGGATCTGCCTCCTACTGTTTTCCATCTAGAAACTCAGCTTAACCCCAAGCAGACCTGCCCTGACAGATCAATTGGCTCTAGAAGCTTCTCCGGTGAGATCTGTATACTCTTAGGAGGTATGCAGGCTAGAACTGTTACTAATGTGACTCTTCACTTCCTCCATTTCTGGATATAGTTTTCCTAAAGTTCATGTGTCAGTCTCCTGAAATAAACGCACACAAATCTGACAGTAGGACCATTTATTAGCTCTAAACTGAATTTAGGACTCTATCTAGGGTCAGCAATATGTGATGTTAGGTAAACAGAACAACTGCAAACTAAAAGCAGCTATTAACTCTTTATGCGTTATGTAGATAATTCTTTCTCACCTTCAGTATTTTTCTGAAGTCACTCCCCAGAGTCTTGACCATGGCTGGAGTAAAATGCAACTCTCTTTCAGCCTGCACGCCTACAGGAGATATCCCACCTGAAGTAATGACAATACAGTGTAGGGCATCCTCACCATAAATTGGGATCGGGATGCAATCAGGGTACACCGCTGGTTAATATTTTATATGTGGTAGCAGAGGTCTCCCACACTTCTTTATATGACTACCCAACTGTGAAAGATAACTATTTATCTATCTTCTTAAAAAAGAAATAATTAAGATGTAATTACAGACACAGTGTATTCTGGGTTCAGCATGCTTCAGCAGCAAACCTCCACCTACAGATTTATCTCCTTATACAGGTCTGGAGATCATCTTGAGGGATTTCTCCTTTCTTCTTCAGTTAAAATGACCTAGGTCAAGCAAAGACCTTTTAGTTAAACTGTTAAAGGCAATCTGAGCTATGTTTACAGAATTAGTAGCTGTGTAAGTGGCTCAAAAAGCAGGTATGCTAAAAATGTAACGTCTAGCAGAAGGCTGCTGCTGGTAAATGGTTATGCTTTTCATCAGTACCTCTGTTGGTAGAGCACATACTCTCTACCATCTTCTCTCTATGAAAAGAAAAAGAAAAAGAAAAAGAAAAAGAAAAAGAAAAAGAAAAAGAAAAAGAAAAAGAAAAAGAAAAAGAAAAAGAAAAAGAAAAAGAAAAAGAAAAAGAAAAAGAGGTTTACATATAGAAAGCAAGATCTTCACAAGACCATCTCATAAATCTGTGTTCATTTATTCATTACAAAGACTATTTTAAGAAGTCCAGTATGATATGAGAGAATATTTAATTGAAGTAGTTTAACTTTTGTCGGAAGCTTTTAACACATGAAGGGAAGCTTCCTTAAAATAAACCAAACATTCTTCAACAAGGGCTAAGAAGTAAATTCCCTAGATCTACTATTATTTGTAATCCATGATATTAAAGAAATGCTGGCATTATTTAAATATTTATGGCAACATTTGATCCAGACTCCTTCCTAATGTCCACATATGGCCTAGAGAATGACCACTTCAGTGATCAGTATTATCTATTGTGATACAGGTATCTTTAACCGTCTGCTTTCTCTGTGCAAAGACTTCACAATTAATGAGTAGAAGAAGGCTTCCCTCCCCCACAAAAATAGAACACAAAGCCTTTGGGTTTTGTTGTGTTGATGGATAGATTGACTCTTGAACCTGCAAAGATCAACATGAATTAGTAAATAGCATAGGCTATAACAAGTAGTGAAGATTTAAGATTATTCCATTTGAACACAGGATTTTTCAGATGCCTATAATAAAACCATCACAAGCATGCCAGCTGACACAAAGCATTAAATAGCATTAAATAATCTCTTAGTACTCATAGTTTATCTGTTTTGTACAGACTCACCTCAACTGTAAACAAGCCAGGGAAGGAACTGGGTCACTCGTGCTCTAAGCAATGGCTTAGATTAAAAACAGACAAACAAGAAAAATGCATTAAGTATGCCAAAAAGATAAGGATCCAAGAATTGCGCCTAACCCTAAAGCAATAACACAGATTAGGTATCAAGTACAACTGCTAGTACTGAGAGAATACTGCAAAAGTATGTTCCAGAGTGTGGTTCAAGTATTTATAGAATTTAGAAGTAGTATTGCTGGTGCCTGGTGCCGTGGACTTTGTTCAGGGGTACAGTCTTAGGTGCTTTTTCAAACTCAAACACAGAAACTTCCTCATCTAGCTAGAATCTGTGCTCTGTGTTTCTGTCAACACGTGAAACTGGACTTGGGAGAAAGTCACTTATTTGTAAAATCACTGTTCTTCTAATTTTCTTCATGCAGAAATGATTTCTAAAATAAACTTGTTTATTCTGGAGTAAAGCAACTGCATAGGAACAGTCTGAACAATTACTCTAATGCCTACTTTGCTTTATATTTACTTGATAGTTAGTGACTAGAATTTCTGGTGAGCACTGGAGAATATAAAGTCTTCTTTAATAGTTTCTCACTGTGTTAGCTTTGTACAATGAATGTTAATCCTAATCCAGCTTCATCTGTGTTGGAGACAAAATGGGACCAAGTATGCAGTCAAGGTATGCAATCTATGTAAATACCAGTACAACAAGAATGCAGAACACACATGAACTTCTTTGCCTAACGTTAAGTGGACTTGCAGATAGCAGTCAAAAGACAGACTTAGCAAAATTTCTCAAAATAAAAAGTGACTCGAGTTTAATTCTTTTAAATGACCTCTCAGATGTTATTAAAGGGACTTTTATTAAGGCAGTAATGTACACATAGATGTTTGCATTAAAAAAATAGCAAAATACTACCTAGACAGCCATGCACAAGGCCGGTCTATGTGGGTTCATGTGGTCTAATTCCTGTTTCATGGTCAGAATGTCCTGTCAAATACTAAACCAATTTGAGTACAGAGTTCTATGCTGTCATTGTCAGCTGCTTTTTCCAAGTTTCTGTCTTAATTCTTCACAATTTAAAACATTAGTTTAGTAAACTAGTACCAGGAGATGCTGAGAATGAAGCGCTTAAACATGTTCCATGCTTTGGGCACCACTTTGATCATATTTTCACTTATCATTACACTTACTAGCTTCAAATTTCTGATGTACATATATGGAGGTGTTTTATCTGGCACACCCAAAACAGCCAACAGCCAGTGATTTGTACTCATCATAGCTAGGTGCATCTGAATTTTAAGCATTGTAAATGTTTTGAAGCTACAGGAAGTAAAACAAGTTATAATAACTTTAAAATGCTGCAGCTAGAAAGGAATACTAGTGTCCTTGAATTCTCTCATTTATAAATACTGCTCTAGCTGATTCTTTCCAACATTTTTAATATTACTTAAATAGCTATAGTTTTTGATGTGCATAACTGTCTCAGGATTGTCCGATGACATAAGAGAAGCTATAGGCCATGGGCTTGCCTTTCTGTATCTCACTTTATATAGAATCCCTTGGTTCAAAAGCACTTAAACTGCATCCCTGGGCTCTTACTGAAAACTAACAAAACATCCAAAATACCCCTGCTTTATCGTACTCAAGCAGGAACAGAAATTCACTTACTAGTAACTGATTTTCTAGGGCATCTATAGACTAGATTGAAGTTGCAGGTACGGTAAGAAAGAAGGACAAGAAACAACTCATAGATTCCTGATTTCATCAGAAAAATGTAATTCTTCTCAGAGGAGGCCACCTGACATCCTGGGACAGGCAGGAGACTGACTCATCCATTGAAAACCGTATACTAAGTTGGGACACGTTAATAACACATTTTTTGCATCTGGCATTTTCCCCTGAAGATGATACATACACTCCAACCTGATTTCAAAGTCTTCACCTGTGTTGGAATAGTTTCCTCGCCCTCACAGTGATGAGGACGGAGAAGCAGTGACTCAGGGCATGTTTCACACTAGAGTCAAGGGCACACTGGTAGGTTTATTTTTGAACTGAGTCACCTGTGTGGATGTGGAACAGGCCACACGCAACAAGGGGTCTGACAGCCCATCTAGGAGAAGTAAAATGGTTGACTGCTTTCTGGGTAGAAATGACCACTTAAAAAGAGGGCTTACATGAGCTGCAAGAAACGAACAGGAAGGCCTGGGAGAACTGTAAGAGCCCAGTCTAGGGCTGAGCCTAAAACATGCAGAACATGTCTTACACTAAAGCTAATCTTCAGTCTTCAGCCAGAAAAGCTGGGATTAAAGTACACTTGACTAAAGCAAAAGAGTCTTCCTGTGCTTGGGTTGCAAGGAGGTGTGGGACAAACTAACCAGTCTGGATCAATTCTGTGTTAGCAAATTTCTCAGGAAAAAAGTCATCTGAAACAGGAGCCAGAATGTACTGCTTCAGCATGAACTCAAAGACTCACACTGGTGTGGACAAGGCAGTTGATAACTACCAGGGAGCATTCAAGGTCTCACCAGAATGAGGAAAAAAACTCTTGCTTCAGACTAAAGCTAAAAGTGTGGTTCGGGTCTATTTCTACATCTTGCAGGAATGTATTTTAAAATGAAAATTCAGACTCTGGACTATGCTTCTGTCATAAGCCATTTCCAAAGTGTATGACCCGTATATTGCAAGGATCCACACTCAGGGACAGGTAAAAATGGGTCCATGCAGCTTTCCTAGCAGGCCCAATACAACTGCCTGGGCAGATAAGACCGTCTAGAGAGAGATCATTATTTATATTAGATGTAAGCAGCTTCAAGACTCTTTTATGATTGCTGACTATCAGTAATGAGGCTCCAGTTATGGGACACTGCATGTGAGAGAGACTGTATGGGGTGGTCAAGACAGCTTTAGCAAAAACAGACTTACTTTAACATCCAGCAGGATTCCAGCCCAAACTTTTTTAAACACCTCCCTGAAACACAGCAGCTATGTGACAAATGAAAAAAAAAATAATAATAATTTTTTTTTTTGAAGTAGTGCTTATTTGTTGTTCAAGAAGGTGGACTTCTGGCCTTGACACAGATTCCACTTCCTGCGGCAAGAAATAGGAGTAACATAGAATCACAGAATCATCTAGGTTGGGAAAAACTGAGTAATGCTACTGAAGCGAAGTGGGGGAGATAAAGTAGACACTACTTCTAAAACGCAGAGTCAATGAGATGCCTGATCTCTGATTCTTCCTTTTTCCCCTCTAAAGGCTTAACACTTCGCTTCTGCCACTTGCTTCTGCCAGCTCATCTCAAAGCAGCACCAGCGGCATTCAGAGGCTGTCGGGAAGCTGACGGAGACCGCAGCTGCCCGGCACGTGAGACCTGCCGGCGTGGGGCCACGCGGCTGAGGGCATCGACGGCCTGCCTCGGCGCTGGTACCTCACAGCCGTTCATAAATCCCTCCAGCCCCAGCGGTGAAGAAGCACCAACCCCCAGCTGCTTCCAGTTAATACGCTGTAACTGCAATTATTTTGTCCAGTTACGTGATCCGCCGAACCTATCTCATAGGAGAAACAAAGCCTGTTCATAATAGGGCAGCAATTCAGAACCATCTTCCGTTTCCTTGTGTCAGATAAAAAACAGAAAAAGTTACTGGAAACATTTCAAATCCATTTCCAAATGAACCTCCTTGCACAAAAACTGCTTTTAGACAAGAAAGCATTTCAAAGGTAATTAAAACAATAGGGAATTTTTAGGCTCAGAAATAATGTCTCCTACTGTATCTTCCAGAACAGTAAGGAAAGCTTATGACCGTACTAACTGACAATTAAGCATGCTTTTTTTTTTTTTTTTTTTATCCTGTGGTCGTAAAACTGGTATGTACACCATTTTAATACCACTAGTTGACTGACAGAAAACAAGATACAAGAATAGACAATCTGCTGGGACTTCATAGGATGTATACTATATAATGTAGTGCAATGAAGAATTCTCTTCTAAAAACAATTAGGATATAGCATTCGGAGTGAGAGAAATAAATATCTTTGGTTTAATAATTTTTTTTTTCTTCTGGGAATATTTTGACCACAGAATATGTTCCTGTCAGTCATAGCACTGAGAGGAATTTTCTCTTGATAGGACCAGAGTCAAAAAACTTAAGATCTCAGCTCTTTAAAAAGAGCTGTTTGTGACCTGACAGATGCTTAGCCCAGTCTACATTCCTTCCCTGAGGTGACTGCAGCTCCTCTGTAGCTCTGTCACTGTAAAACTGAGAGCTGTTTACGTTCAGCAGGCCCAAAACAATGAATATTTCTGACAGATGTGTGGTAATTTTGCAGGCAAAAAAAGCCAAGACAGAAAACAGTTCTGAAAAAAAATGCTTTGAAGAACATACAGTTAAATCAAATATGCATGCAAAAGAGGCCAAACAGAATGATATTGTGTCTGGGTGTATATACAATAAGGCAAACACCCTCCTTACTTAACTGATAATTCTAAAGCAATTAATCACCGTGTTTACTTCAAAGAAGTGAACAAAAGCACTTTTTCTGTAGCGCCATTTTTAGGATTGTGTCCTTATCTTTTATTGCAACACAAATCAAACACAAATAATGTTTGTGTTAAACAGTCACACATCTTAAACCGATCACCTTTTACAGACTGTTCCTGTACTTAGTTTCAACATTGTGCCTGTTCCTACAGAAACGTGGATGTTTTTGCTGTATGCAAGTGCTTCAAATGCTTCCTATACTCAACAATACTAACAATAGCAAATACTCTCCTCAGACCCCTCCCATGCATTAAATTAATCAACATTAGAAGGTCAAAAGTGCATAAAGTAGCTGATGCACATTAATTTATTCACTGAAATGACCTCACTGCCACATATTTGGCCTGCTTTTCCGTTTCTTCTTAATATGCTCCATAGACAACTACTGTCATTTGAAATAACATCTGAACTCCAAACTGACATTGACTTCTTGTCACTTCCATTCTGCATTTGTAGATAAGCTTGCTTGTGCTCACTTCTCAATAGCAAAAGAAAACTGAGTTTTGCCATTTCAAAGAAAAAAAAACTTAATTTGCTTAGTTAACTACATCTGTGCAGGCCCTTTCCTGCGCTCTCCCTCTGCACCTCCCCATTCACCCACCCACCTCAAAAAGTTATGCTAGAAAACACCTCAGTCGTCCACAGGCCCCTGGGTACAGTGAGGGCAGACCTGCCATGCCTGGCAATTACCCATGTTGTGTAAGATCAGCTTTTATTTGTATTATAGCTTGCACACAGATGTGATTTCATCTGCCTGATGCTTCAAGTTCAGCTGAATGTGAGCCAGCACCAGATCAAAAGCTATGCATTTGGGCTAGCACTCAACAGTACCTGAGAAAATAAGCCTGGCTGAGAGTCCCATGTTAGTTTGAACACAAAGCAACTCTAACTGCAGCTAAACAATGTTTGGTCAGCTCTGGCCTGAATCCAGCTTGAACCATGAGAAGTCTATACTTATTTCTGCCAGGAAAGGACTACACAGCCATATCCTTGCTCTCTCAGGTCTGATGAATAAAACGTCACTGGTAAAGATCAGGTTCATATGCTTCATCTTTTGCACTGCACAGACACTAGGATGGGAGTTCAGGGAAAAGTATCATGCATACAGGTCGTGTTCTCCTAATTTTTTCCAGCAACATGAGGCTGCCATAACGTACCCTTTGGGTCACCAGCAACTGACAAAACTTACAGTGAAGCAACGCTGTTCAGTGAGGTAGGATCTTTTTGCAAACAAGCTAATTAGAAAAAAAAAATGCAGAAGTTGAGAGACGGAAGCCCCTTCTTCAGTTCTTCATCACAAAAAATGTTTGCATATTGGAAGACTTGTCTAGTTTCTCCAGCTGTGCTGGCTGGTGTAGAAGATATTATATCGTCCCAGCATTTTTCTGTGAGCAAACTGCAGCTACAGTGGTATTTACTCCATGAATCATACTTCAGTTTAGCATATCCTCATGAACATGAATATCTGTACTTTTATTTGATTGGATGCAAGTGTACAGCATGAAAATATAGGAGGCAAATGGATACAAAAACAGGTGTACACCCTATGCCAGGCTTAACCTTTCATACAGACACAGAACACTAACTGCAGATCATTCTCTGCTAGCCTAATTTGAATACAGTCATCAACCAAGCTGAGAATCTTATTCGGAAGTAATTTAGAACGTAACTGAAAAACTTAAATTCTACTTTTTACTCCAAATGACTAGTCATTTCAACCTATTCTTATTACAAAACATAAATTAATATATGAAAAAATAGGATTAGTTTCCTCTGTCTTACTGCATTTAAGTGCACACATAAAATCCTACGATTACAAAAATTAGAATTTACACAAAAAAGTGAACCCAAAATTCCATTAATGTTTTCTCTTCAGAGTCTCAGACTCGTTTACCTAATACTTCGTTTTCTGCTATCTGTCATATCTTGCAGATATTGATGTGACTGCTCAAGACAGATCATTAATTCAAAACGTTAAAGAATGTGATATAGGAATTCCCTTCATTCCCTCCTCAGGTAAATTAATTGTAAAGAAAGTCCACATAGAATAGCAACAACAACAACAACAAAAAAACGAATGAATTTGAAGCAACATCAGTCTTCTGAGCATTTAGATTGGAGTGTGCGTAAAGACTGCCTCTCAGTGGTCATATCTGTTCTCAGTGTGAAAGTGAAAGTCATCTAATTAAGTGGAAATCCCCCATCATCATGTGTGTTCTAGTGGTTTTGTCACTGCCTAAATTAAACAGATATGCAGGGAGATAGCTGTCAAGCATTTCCCAAAAAAATGCAGCAATTCATTTAGTTTACTATACTTTAGTGTGCAGTTGCACATATCATTAGAATTCCTGTAGTGAGGTCTTTCCAGGAATAAAAAGGTCTCTTTTTGCACTGCACATGTTTAAAGTGATCTGTTCTTCACATCAAAGGTTACTTTGGCTAGTTTTGTAACTTTGGTTCTCTTTTTATTTTTCAGAAAAGATGGATATCAACTGAAAGGTCCTAAATTTATGTTTTTACCAGGCACATCAACTCATTCCCCTTCAACCAAGTCCACGGGTAAACGGCATTGTTCTGCTCTCAAAATCCCTAACTTGCACTGCATCTCTTCAAAATAGAATTAAAGAACATTTGCTTTCACCAGAAAGAACACTAAAAGTCAAAAAATACACTCCTAATGAATTAACATTTAAATAAAAAGCAGAAGTCAATCACTTCTGTAATGTTCTGATAATAGTATGTGAAAACAAAAGACAATGCCGAAAAGATTATTAGCAGCTGAGTAAAGACCATGCAATTGTTCATTACCTGTGATAGCACACTCTGCTAATTAGACAGAGCAATACACTGTATTTCCTGTAGAAGTAAGCGGTTCAACAGTTGTACCATGAAACAGATATGGAAATAAGTATATTTTTTATAAATATACAGGAATTTGTCCTGTGTTCATTTTTTTCTCTGAATATTGATTTTTATTTATAATATTTTTACTACACTAATCTCTATCTCTGTTCCAGAGACTTGCAAACTTTCATTATATTATCTTCAGAACCGTAGAACTTCTTCATCTTGGGAACCAATTTTGCAACTAGCTACCTTCATTCAAGCTGGCTTCTTTCATAACATTTGAACAACAAGGCAGAATGCAGTCACTGAATAAAACCAATCCTGCTGTTTGCTTTCAGCCCTGAATGAACAATGCAGCAAGAGCGGGTTGGCACAGGAGGTGGGAGAGAGGAAGAAGCATTGAGAAACTGGTTAAGGTGGAAATAAAGGTGCAGAGGATCAGAAAAATATCAAGAGTCTGCAATGCACCATTTTTAGAAAGCCTGAATCAGAGCATAGGTGAAGAGGAAAAGTCATTGTTTACCACCCTCAAGAAGAGAAAATCTTTGAGACCTTCCTGTTCACTTGAAGGTCAGCTCTTCGTAGGCCTTCAAAGAAAGCCCTTGGAAACGGAGGCTGCTTACGTTCTTTGCACGGCACTGATATAACCAGTTATGAACTGGTATCTCAAAAGCAGCTAGCAAGCCAGAAAACTTGGAGAACATATTTTCAGCATACACTACCATTAGGACATTGGTACACAGCTGAATCTCAAACTTTCTGCTCCAAGAGCAATTAAACAGGTTTCCATTTCTTTTATTTTTCTAAAACCTCTTTCCTTTAGGCCTGAACTGACCCTAAAGAAAGGCATTCAGTCACATTGGTGGGACATCAGTCACTGCAGAAGCTGACATGAAAATGAATATTATTCCGCTTCCCCTTTTCTCTCCCATTTTCCAGTCTTCCCTGACTGTGAGTTTTTCTCTTCCTCGTACCTAGCCTAACGATCAAAATATTTTATTACAAATTATTTTAAGGAATAGAAGCAAGTGGAATGAAGCAAGATACATGGCAGAATAAAACCACCAGCTGGAAAAACAGGAAGGGGCTACAGAGAAAGAAGCCAAAAGCAACTTCAAATGACACGGAGAACCCATCTAATTGGTATTATTCATGTTTTGGGAAATCACACAAAAAAGGATGCCTAGCCCTTAAAAACTATGACAAAACTCAGAAGCAATACCATTGCATATAAGGAGTTAATATTTTGGAGTTAAATAACTCTTAAAGTCTAAATTAACCCAGAACAGATTTTTACAGTTAAACTGACTATCTACTACGAGACTGTTTTGCAATGTGACAGAGAGTTCAAAACAATTTTGAAGCTTACTTAAAAAACCTAACAGACCTTCTTCCCCCAAAACATTACTAATTATTAGTTGAGTGATAAGGATTAATTCCCAATATGTTTTTGCACTTTGGCAGAACAATGTTGCAGGACAACTAAGAAAAACACTGCCACACCGAATACTGAGAATTGATTCAGAGCTACAAGCTAGTTTATCAGTTTTGGGACACTGTAACAAATCTGTCACAAACACGACTATACGTATAAATTACATGCTCTTAATAAGGAAGCTCCATCTCTTTCCTTTCGAATCTGAATTTCCTTTAATTTGTGAATATAAGCAAGAAGACGTTACAAAGACCAATTTACGAAGAGCCTTTGGTACCATTTGCAACCAGAAGGTGGAAGTGACAAGGTTACTGCCTGCTAGGGGACACTTCTTAAAAGACTGGGCACTGGGTCTCAGCAGGTGGTGCTGTGGCTAGAAAACTATTGTAGCTGTCAGGAACAGACAGAAATTTATTCATATACAAAGAGGTTCAAGAGTACAGTTAATAGGTGATTGATTGGTATAAACTGAAGCATATTAATTATATAAGCAGCAGGAGAAGTATGCGTTCCACCGCACTATCTTCCATTTCTCCCAGAGAGGAAACTGAAATGAATGTCACTTAAAAAAATAACTAAAAGTGCCAGAAAAATATCCTCACAGTAGAATATGTGAGAAATGAGTATGAGACCATGAACATACTAGTGATGGCAATTTTAACTTTACATGGCCAGTATATAACCACCTCTAGTATAACACAGCTACAAAAGGCTAAGCATGCCTTTCAAAGTAATCCCTCCTGCAAATACAATGCACAGATGTCACAGAACTTTGGCTTTTTCTGTCTGAACACACAGGGATTACGGCCAAAGAAAACCTCTCTCCCCTCATGCACAGAGCATGTTTTCCTCGTGTGCTCCGAATGTAGGCATCAAAATAGGAAGTGAAATGATAATAGCAAATGGCGTCATTATTGCCAGACAGGAGTGCATCCCACTTACAAATTTAGCTGCACACGACACCCCTGAAATTCCAGAAAGGTTGGCCAGAAAGTATGATGCATTTATAAACATGCTATGACTTAGAATATGGCTCTTTCTTATAAATCTACACAACAGAACCCATAGGATCCCTGTCTTTTACAAAAGCCAAAGTGCAACAGTACATCCCTGAGCACCATTCCCCCACAACCAGTGCTTTATATTGCAGGTGAGTAGTCACCGGTGTCTAAAGACTAGACAGTTCATTGATGTGACAGCAATCAAACCCTACTCAGTTCTGAGCACTGCGGTACTGTCTGACCTGCAAATAAGTCTCAAAGAGCAAAAGTTCAACAAAACTCCATTTTGTCTCTGCACTCATTCGACTAAATTAATGTACTTCTTTTTTTAGAAGGGAGAAGTGGAAGAGCTTCTGAATCCGGTCTTACTTAAGCATTTGAAATTTCTTATGATTCTGTGTGGCGTTCATATGAAGAAATGCTTTTCAGGGTAACCTGAAAACTGAATTTTCATACAGTTTCATACATTTCCTATTGGCATTTAATTTGTTTGGAGACATGACTATCTCATATCCTCGTAACTGAACTTGAAAGTGTGGTTAGTTTTTAAAGATGTACAAATTTACTGAAGTAGTTTGTGTTTTTATGGAGTTTTTTTCACTCCAGCATACATAAAAGAAAAACAAAAAACCTGCTTTCAGAATTCTGTGTGTGAACATAAAATAATGGTCCTTAAAAATCATTTCCTTCTCCCCCATTTGCCCCCCTTTCCTTCTGTGTATAGTGGGAAACCTACCAATGGAACCACTGGAACTGACCTTGTGTGTTTCTGTTCCAGCTGCTAACAAAAACCGAAAAGTCCTCTTTCCTGCGGAAAAAGGATTGAAGCTTCTGGCTTCAATTTAATAGTTTATAGCTCCCTGAGGTGTTCAGCTACTCACTTCACTCCTTTGTAAATTTAGACCTTGAAATAAAAGGAGATATTTATATACAACAGTGGTATGTTTTTAGCACTGCAACGGCTACTATAGGAAGAATGGTTATGACCCTATGGTTTCAACCCCTTTCTCAAGGGAGAGATTTTTCATGAAAATAACTCATTGTTTGAGTGCAAGTTAATGGCATTGTTAATTTATAGAAAGGAATCATCGATAGTTTAAGAAATTCATACTTACTGTGGTCAATCAGTAACAGGTAAACCACATTATAAGGGGGAACTGTGTAAGTGATTAATTCCAAATCTCACATAAACTTCTAAGTAGCACATGGAAAATTACAAAGTCTCTGCCCTTTAGTAAGAATTTAGCATCCTATCTACTGTGGAAAGATCTAGGAAAACACACAAGAAAATCAGAGCAGGTTCTGCAGAAAGACAATTTTAAACACTTTAAACTACTTAAAGACAAATAAAAAATAACTATATTTACATTTAACCATATTGTATTTTCAAGTGGTTACTATTATTTAAGGAACTTTGTTTAAACATGCATATCTCAACCTGAGAATAATGAATTTATACATTCATTTTGAAAATACACAAGAATACTGCTTACTCAAATACCTCCCAGATAACCCTTTGAGTTCCAGCAAGTTACTCTCAGGCAGAGGAACTGCTTTTTATCAGAAAACTTAAAAGTCATGACAGAATTTGAGCTGTAGTCAGTGGGAAGATCTTAAAGCTTCTCAGAGTTCAAAAAGAGTTGAAAAGCCTTCTCAGAGTACAATAATTTTTTTAACAAATCATAACAACTAGAGGACCAGTATTCTGGAAAAGCAATTCAGAACACAGGATCTTAACTTTCATTAGTATCTCAAAGACAAAATTGGATTACAGAACTTGTAGAAAAAAATAGATTTTTACTGAGAATATGCTTTTGGGGTGATATTTTTCACAGTGGAGTACACAGAGCACTAGACTGGGACTGAAAGGACTGGTTCTGAATCCCAGTTCTGCCCTACCCTAATTTAAGGACTCAGTGAGGAGTAAGAATGTTTTTTCTCTGCCTCTCATGCCTCGTACTTTCTCCATCTATAACATATCGATTTCAAATACATATATTTTAAGTACTGTGTGATGGACAGTGAAAAATTGACACACAAGTACTACATGTTGTTGCTGTGATTATTTTTAAAACCAACTGTCACTTGAAAGAATAGGAGACACCCTGTCATGCTTGAGCCATATAGCTACTTTTCAGAGCTCTACTGACCTAAGGCTACAAAGATTAATAAGTAATACAATTATTAATGGTGGTTAAACAGCAATCCAGACTCCAAAGCCAAAATAGACAGTTCTATTTCATGTACATAAGCTTGCCCCAAATTAAACGAACTAGCTTCAAAGGTCTGCAAGACCAGAACTGAACTCTGTCACCTTTGTAGGTCACTTTATTTGAGAACACTGTCCTTGATGTGTTGAAGTTCACTGGGCTACATCCACACTGTTTATGTTTAAACATTAAATCTGATTCTGCGGAAAAAAATATTCTTTTTCTGGAATCTTACACCCTGTGCCAGAAGCTTACAATTTACAGCTCTACTGACACCATCTGAAACATCAGCCTATAAAAAGACTTAGTACAGCATTTCCTAGTGGTGTTTTCACTTCTGTTTATCTTACCATAGCAATCAGAAGACAATCAGGGCCCTTCTACGTTGGGTGGTTTTCATCTGCCAAGCTTGGCTTTATCATATTATTTGACTGAAGAGACTCCCAACTGGCTGAAATGTTTTATGCCAACACATACGACCTTTTTTTTTTTTTTTTGTCTAGAAGAGTTTTAACTCTTTACTATAGTCTGCTAGACATCACTGCAAAAAGTCTATGCTGACACAGCAATATCTACAAAAACATCTTAACGTCGTGAGTCATGACCACTGCGAAAGAATAACATTAAATTGCAGCAGGGGTTGCTTTTGGAAGCTTTACTTGTGGAAGATGTGGTGAATGAACCTATTCCCAAGACTTCCTGGTACAGTTCTGGAACTACTCATTACTGCATTCTCGGTTCACTTTGAAGTTGCAAGATGTACATTAGAGTAGGGATTGATAGGGGCAGCAGAAGCAATGGTCACACATTATGAGAAAAGGATCTCAGAGGGAAGATAGCAAAGGGACACATTTTGGTGGCCTGAGTGTTATTGCCATCGGTGCCCCTACCTTATGGATTCCATCTTGCTGAGCAATAGCAGCAATCTGGAATGCTCAAGCATCATCGTCTTGTTTCATTGCTGTTTAGCCCTCTGCAACTCTGTAGAGTAAGATTGCTGAACATTTTTTGATCTTTCTTTTGCTATCATGAGAAAAGGAATTACCTTAAGAAAACACAGTGTACATGACCTTTTCATACATGATTTAAGCACAACAGGTAAGCACCTGTGATCTTTCCATAAAGATATTTTCTATAAAATTTGCCAACTCTAGATTTTCAATGGCTGGTCTGGATCAATAAAACAATGTTTCAGTTCTACCCATTGGAAACTTTGACTGAAATTAAAGTTCTGAGCATATGTCTATCTTGGTATAATGTCACCCACCAGTGAGAAAATGCTTAGCTAAAATTCTTCCAAAGAGTCCTGCTGTGGACTGCTGTGAAATGTCTTCCGGAGAAAATTAAGCTAAGCTGATGTTTTTAAGCAAAATGATGACTCAAGGGCAATACGGGGGTTGTGTCACATTTCCGATACAGAAGCCATTGTGCCCTAATTGCTGTTTATCCACGTGAATCCTGTTGAGCTGCCAGATTCTGATCATTTCACAACACAAGGAGGGGCACAAGGAAAGTAAGCAGGTGCTGCTCTGTTTAAAAATCTATGGTATTGTATTTTGAATTGAGAGTTCAGAATAAAAATTCAGGTTGTAAACGCAAAACTGGATTTATTATCCAGTTATACCCTCTATTATTAAGCCAAAGGTGCTAACTGCTGTCTCCTACTGCTCTGCATGTTTCAGTAATTCCTCTCTTTCTCCAGCAGGTTGACTCAGGAATGCATTCTCTTCTAAGAAAGCACTCACATATTGTATCCTCATCTGACTTTTATCTCTGCTATTCCATTGCTATAAATTTCTATTTCACTGTTTTAGAATTCTTGCGATTTTCTATAGACTTACCAATCCAAATAAATGTATAATACAAGCAAACTTTTTTCTCTAATATAGTTTACACATAGTAAAAACTGCAGTTTTAGGAGGAGACTTCTACTGTTGTTTCCCATTTTAGACACTGTGAACAACCACCCAATTTGTAATACCCGATAAAATGATACAAGCTTTTCAAGCATAACTACAAGTTCATTGAAAAATGATGCCTGTTAAGACTTGAGATAATTCATCATTTTTAATTACCTCAGTAAATGAAGAAATGTGTTCAAAATCCCTGCAGTTATGCTTGTTTATGTGAGTAAAGTAGGCAAGTACAATTTACTTCCTATTTATTGTTACCATTTACATTCCTTTATTTATATTCCTAAAAGGAATATATGCCAGGATCACACAGGATATGCATGTCAAGTAGCCCCTCCCAACTAGAAAGGAAGGACTGATGGAATATTCTTGTAAGAAAAGCCAAAAGGTGATTCTGTATATACTTTGTGAACAAAATTTCCTACATTTCTCCTGATTTCCAAAAGAAAGTGTTTGAAACAAAATCCTGAATTGTGCTTATGCAGAGCCAAGGAAAAACATCATCACGGGCACACAACATACTTTGCCATCAAACAAGATATTCCCAGCTGTTTAGTATACCACTATTATTCTACTCTGTTTCTGTTTCCCTGGAAACACAATAGGAATGAACACACTGTAGACCTCAACGTGAACTCTGGAAAGATACAAAGGTGACTTGTCCATGCACTTAACACGTGATTACTGAACTAGAATGTTTGGGTCTGCAGACACTGGCACATACCTATGTTTACTGAGAACGAAAAAGGTTAATAAAGCCAATGCACAACTTCCAACCTCTCTGGCTGTGAACGATTACCTAAGATGCTCTTTTTAATAATTTTCATTTGGCCTTTTGAAAACTGAACTACTCCTGGCTACAAAACTTACCCCATGCACAATTCTTATCTCTCTTTGGAGCGTTTGCAACAAAAGTATGGCAAAACTGTTAGCCTCTACAGTGGCTGTTTGTTTGACTCACTCTAAGATTAGGTAACTTCTTTCCTAAGAAGCTGAAGTGTTACAGTTGTGCAAAAGGACAGTGTCCTGATGGCACTTTGTTTTGTTTGTGAAAAGGCCCAGTGATACACATATCGTAACAAGCCTACATCACATTTTCAAAAGCATTCAATTAGAGTTCAAGAGAACACATTTAGTACAGATGGCAGGCTCAAGACATTTGTGTTTTGTGTGCAGATCCTTGTCTCTATCTGCCCAAACACAGGCAAAATCTCTCTCACTCTTTCTATTTAACCAATAAATCTAAAATTCTGGACATAATGCCATTAAGGTACATAAAAAGCACAAGTGATAGCATTGAAAGAACAACATGATCAGCAGTATTTGAAAACAAAATAATGCTATAAAAAAGGCTGGATAGACTAAGGTCTTGCATTTGCCTACTGTCAGTACACCCATAAATGTAACAACACTTTGAGGCACATAACTCAGAAAACAAAGCTAACAAAGCAAATAATTTTCCATGTTGGATAGTTCAAATTGGGTTCACAAATGATTCACAAATCATAAACTTCAGAACACATATCACCTCCTTTGTAGTAAAGAAGTACACCTTCCCAGAAAGATCAAGCTTTTCTCATTAGTGAAAAACAAGCTGAAATATACTGCTGTTAACAGCTGAGTACTTCTGTCCACCACAGTTGGCAACATTATCACACCTAATCCTCAGCAATGGATTTCGTTTACTATTCCTGATTGGACAAACAGAGTACTAAAGATAATCACCACCACTGCTGTAAAATTCCACATATAGGGATTTTCCATCAGTAAGACACTTGAGCAAAAACTCTTACTTGCTGAAAACAATACTTAAGCTATAGTTGCCAAGAAAAAAAAAAAAAACCTATTCACCTATTCAAAGACAAGTGAATCCCTCCTGTGAAATATTTAATAACCTAGCAGTTTGGACGCTCAGCTAAGACACAGCAGACAAAGGCAAAAACATCTTGCGCTTTCTCAGTATATAGGACTATGTCATCTGAGATGAATATAGCACTAATGAGCTACAAACACTTTATGTGGGGTAGAATAGCTTAACCGCAGAGACAAAGAGAAGCTCAGGCTGTAAAAGTCTATTTTATGATGGCTGTTGAAAAAACAATTTGTCCCCAAAATTCTTAACCCAAGTATAACCTATGTTATTATATGGCAGAAAGGTGGGACAATGGGAACAACATTTAAATGACTAACAATTATTTGTGTGATTCTAATGAGTAACTCTTTACTTTAAATCACTCTTTAAACTTTAAACTCATCGCTTTAAATAACTAAATAACTCTTTGCTTTAAACCTAAGCTTGTCATATCATGATTCAGCTCTTTTGCAGTGTTTTGTATGACTTTTTTAAAGCAAAACTGCCACTGCGAAATTACAGTTGTTTCAGTCCATGAGCATAATTCTGAAGTCACCTAGGGCCAGATTTTCATTCTGTTATTCCCAGTTCCCACTGACCTCAGTAGCAAAATTGGCGTGACTAATACCTTACCAGCATGAGTTTGAAGAGCTCAGACTGGCCTTTACTGCTTTATTAATTCGAAATACATATGTATATATGTGTATTTTAATATTCCTACATTTACTAATATAATACTGTGGGACTAGCTCAAATGAAATGCATGGGACTGTACACGAGCTGTATGATAGAGAAAGGAGAAAAGCTGCAACAGCTTAGCCAGTCATTTCTTGCATAGAATCCAGCCCTGAAACAGCGAGACATGTACTACACGACAATACGTCCATCACAGAAACTCCCCATTTCAAACAGATTCCAGCAATTCAGCTGGGACTCCATTGAAATATGGAGAACATTGAAATAATATAGAATTTCGTTATGATGCTTTTGAAAGAGCAGCAAGGGTAGCAGCCTAGAAAGCTACTTTCTGTCAACCGAGTGTATCATGCATCCAGATATCAGGGTTGCTTGCTTCTTTACACTGTTTTGCCCATAGAGAAAGTTCAGAAAGGTGATTTAATCAGACAGACGGAGTATTCGAAGGAACACCTTGGAATGCTCATCAGAGAACACCAAGGTGCATCTTGACTTCATAGCTGGTCAACTGCATTTCATAGACTGGAAGGGCTTTATGTGAGCTTTCCAGTCACTGTGGGAGACTGCAGAGAACTATTTTACAGTAACACATGTTCTAAGTCTAATTGCATCATTGCCTCTTTCTGGCTGTTATCTGAATGAGAGCAGGTAGACAAATCATGCTAAGTCACATTTTTAAGCATTCCTGCAACAGATTAATGGATTCATCTTGGTATTGGTCCTTCGAGATACAGATATATACATATATATATATATATGGCAGCAGCATAACTGTTTGGAAAGCCAGACTCTGTTATGCCAACAGCTATCGATTGGCAGGAATAAGTGACACATTTTCTGACATTTCCCTTACTAAAAAAGCATATACATTTACACAAAGTCTGTTTCGAGAAAATGTAAACTTTGCAGGAAAAGCATAGGCACCATCCAGTTTCAATATTTTAAGTATTCAAAATGCTTTAAAGTAGCATTCATATATGAGGACAAGTTTTCTTAAGGATCTCAGTCATCTAACTAATTTGTATTGATGGATCTCTGTCTCCTCTTTTTAAGAAGACTGGGAGTAGTGTGCAAATAAAAGAATTCACCTATTTGTTCAATTAAGTACAGATTTCAGGAAGCAAATTCAGGTACCATTTTTGACAAGTTCTTGCTTTCCTTGTATCAGCAAAAAGATGCTGTGTTTGTTTTTGTTTTTGTTTTTTAATTTTTACTGTTCTTAGAAAGAAAACCAAAACCGAACCATATTCTGGCTTCAGTCTCGAGCAAGACAGATTAACAGATTAACACATCAAGAAATTACGAAAACCTAGTGTTTATTTCACTTTCAAGTACAATTAGTGCTTAAGTCTTCTCAGGAACACTTGATAAATCTAATCAGATTGTTGCTA
Organism: Chauna torquata; assembly: GCA_013399475.1. Taxonomy (NCBI): domain Eukaryota; kingdom Metazoa; phylum Chordata; class Aves; order Anseriformes; family Anhimidae; genus Chauna; species Chauna torquata. The sequence goes on along the minus strand of VXAL01009473.1, from coordinate 12,953 downwards.
TGTAATGTCAGGAAAAAGGAATGTATGCCCTCTCTTGAGCAAGGAGCGTATAATAGTCCTACACAGATTCTTCTTCACTCTGGAAGGGAAAAGCTAGCCTAAAGCTTGCCTGTAACGAGTCCAAAAAGGCTGCTTGTAAACACAGTGCAGGGCAAGGAAAGTTTTAGAGTGGCAGTAGAGAAAAATGTGTCCTCTATTCAGATAACCATGTTCATAGTTACTGCAAAGAACAGTGCCAGGAGCACTGGGCACTCAGGACACCATACCACAGCGCCTGCAGCAGAAACAGTTCCATACAGAAGGTTACTTACGGATGGAAATGGACTCATCCAACGCAGCTGTATTGAAAAAAATAAAACTGGAGAACCTCTATACATGTTTGCCAGGCTCACAGCAGAAGGGAAACAAAACTAATTTTGTCAAATCAAATGCCTGAAATGCAGTAGTTTTAGGAACTAATCTTGTTGTCAGAAGCAAAAACTTTAGGAGGCACTCTTCAAAGAACTTTTTGAACACTTTGGGATGGCATTTCAAAGTATTTTTATTTCTTTTTTACTATTTGCTTCAGTAACATTTGCAAGTTCTCTCTTCCTGCCTAAAGCAAAAAATCCTGTCCTACGTTGTAAATGTGTGAAAGTCTGCTTGGTCTTCATAATCAGCTAGATTCCATTATTCTCAAACTAGGGCCACCTCAAAATGCTTGCACCTGATATGCAGTATATCCGTGACATTGTGAGCACAGGGGTCTCATCCTAAATAGATTAACAGTACAGCAAAAGGGCTGTTAGGCAAAACAAGGTACAATAAAGTGGTGGGGGAATTAGGAAAGATCCCCTCTATGGAGGCAGAGCTGGAAATCTGCACCAAAGAGCAGCTATTTGGGACAGACAGCTAGGAAACCGAATTTAAGGAAATATGCTGAACCAAACTGTGGATGAGGTCAGACGGAAGATGGCATGCTGTCTCTGATCTGCACTTAAACAATGGTAATCCATTTTGGAAATCAGTGTTTTATAACTTCAAAACTTCAGAGTCAGAGCGGCATAAAGTTGTTCCCCCTGCCAATGGGAGCAGGATATATAGAAGCATTTGGCTAGCCACAGCACGTCTCTAGGTGCAAGTTTTATACTGCTTGCTTACAGCTCAGTTCAACAAATAGCTATTGACCTCACGGTTATTCTTTATTTCAGAAACACATTACCGCTATTTTAAAACTTGTTTTACTTTAATACTTGTTTTACTTACATAAGCTTTCTATGAAATGCTTATAAAATATTCTTATAAAAAAAGAAAAAAGACAAAAGAAGACATGAAAAGAAAGGGTGACTCCCTGCTGCAGGGTACAGGGGCATCTATCTGCTGACCTGACCTCTCGTCTAGAGAGGTTTGTTGCCTGCCAACGGCTCGAATACAAGATGTCATGGAAAGACTGCCAAGGCTTATCCACACATTGGCCTATTACCCTCTGCTGCTCTTCCATGTGGACACTAATGATACCAAGGGCAAACTGGAAACCAACAAACAGGATTTCAGAGCTCTGGGGATGGTGGTGCAGGGTCTTGGAGTCCAGGCCCTTTTCTCCTCAATTCTGCCAGTGGGGGGTGAGGATGGGAGGAGGAGTAGGTGGATTTTCCAAGTTAACAATTGGCTGTGCCACTGGTGTTGGCAACAGGGGTTTGGTTTCTATGACGTTGGGACCCTGTTTCAAGATAACAACTGATGGGGAGAGACGGGATCCACCTCACTAAGCGGGGCACACATGTCTTTGCCAACAGGTTTGCCAGCCTGGTAAGGAGGGCTTTAAACTAGGAAAGATAGAGGAAGGGGAGAGTTATAGAGACAGCGTAGTCAGCAAAATGCAGCTCCAGCTGAGATGCCTCCACAGGGTGCATGCAGCTGGGGAGGTGCCTACGAGACATGGCTACAGAAGATCCTCTTGCACCCCTCCCAGAAAATCTGCTTGCTCGATTACCTCTCTGAAATGCCTGTACACCAATGCATGTAGCACGGGGAAAAAAACAGGAAGAACTGGAGAGCTGTGTGTGGTCACAAGGCCATGATCTCATTGCAGTCATAGAGACATGGTGAGATAGCTTACATGATTGGAGTGCTGTTGTGGATGGCTACGAGCTTTTTAGGAAGGACAGGCAAGGAAGACAAGGTGGTAGAGTTGCTCTTTGTGTGAGAGGGCAACTGGAACGTATTGAGCTCTGCCTAGGGGTAGATGAAAAGTGAGTCGAGAGCCTATGGGTAAAGACTAAAGGGCAGGATAATGTGGGTGACACTGTGGTGGGTGTTTACTACAGGCCACCTGATCAGGAAGAGGAAGTGGAGGAGGCCTTCTACAGACAGCTGGAAGTAGCCTCACAATCACACACCCTGGTTCTCATGGGGGACTTCAACCACCCTGACATCTACTGGAAAAGCAACACAGCTAGGCACAAACAGTCCAGGATGTTCCTCCTGAGCATTGACGATAACTTTTTGACACAGGTGATGGAAGAGTCAATGAGCAGAGGTGTGCTGCTGGACCTTGTGCTAACAAAGAAAGACAGACTGGTTAGAGATGTGAAGGTTGGGCGCAGCCCTGGCTGCAGTGACCATGAAATTGTGGAATTCAGGGTCCTGTGTGGAGGAAGCAGGGCAATAAGTAGGACTGCAGCCCTGGACTTCAGGAGAGCAAACTTTGGCCTTTTCAGGGACCTACTTGGAGGAATCCCATGCGTTAGGGCCCTAGAAGGCGGAGGGGTCCAAGAGAGCTGATTAATATTCGGATATCACTTCCTCCAAGCTCATGATTGGTGCATCCCTATGAGTAAGAAGTTAAGCCAAGAGGGGCAGGAGACCTGAATGGATAAGCAAGGAGCTCCTGGCAAAACTGAAACAGAAGAAGGAAGTATATGGAATGTGGAAAAGGGACAGGCCACTTGGGAAGAATATGGGAACGTTCTCAGAGTACGCAGGGATGCAACGAGAAGGGCTAAGGCCCATTTGAAATTTAATCTAGCAAGAGACGCCAAGAAGGGCTTCTTCAAATATATCAGTAGCAAAAGGAAGAGTAGGGAAAATATGGGCCCGCTGCTGAATGGGTTGAGTGCCCTGGTGACAAAGGATACAGAGAAGACAGAGTCACTGAATGCCTTCATGCCTTCAGTCTTTACTGCTAAGGCCAGCACTCAGGAATCCTAGACCCTGGAGATAAGAGAGAAAGGCTAGAGAAAGGAAGACTTTCCCTTGTTTGACGAGGATCAGGTGAGAGATCACTTAGGCAAACTTGTCACCCACAAATCCAAGGGCCCCAGTGGGATGCACCCACAAGTACTGAGGGAGCTGGCAGATGTTATTGCTAGGCCACTCTCCATCATCTTGGAAAGGTCATGGAGAACAGGGGAGGTGCTTGATGACTGGAAGAAAGCTGATGTCACTCTAGTCTTCAAAAAGGGCAAGAAGGAGGACCCAGGATACTACAGGCCAGTCAGCTTCCCCTCCATCCCTGGAAGGGTGATGGAACAGCTCATCCTGGAGGCTATCTCTAAGCGTATGGAGGATAAGAAGGTGATCAGGAGTAGTCAGCATGGATTCACCAAGGGGAAATCATGCTTAACCAAGCTGATAGCCTTCAATGATGGAATGACTGACTCAGTAGATGAGGGGAGAGCAGTGGATATTGTCTACCGTGACTTCGGCAGGGCTTACAACACTGTCTCCCATAATATCCTCATAGGTAAACTCAGGAAGTGTGGGTTAGATGGGTGGACAGTGAGGTGGATTGAGAACTGGCTGAATGGCACAGCTCAGAGGGTTGTGATCAGCGGCACAGTCTAATTGGAGGCCTGTAGCTAGCGGTGTCCCCCAGGGGTCAGTACTGGGTCCAGTCCTGTTCAACTTATTCATCAGTTAGTTGGATGAAGGGACAGAGTGCACCCGCAGCAAGTTTGATGATGACGCTAAACTGGGAGGAGTGGCTGGTGTATCAGAAGGCTGTGCTGCCATTCAGAGAGACTTGGACAGGCTGGAGGGTTGGGCAGAGAGGAACCTCATGAAGTTCAACAAGGGCAAGTACATGGTCCTGCACCTAGGTAGGAACAACCCCACGCATCAGTACAGTTTGGGGGCTGACCTGCTGGAAAGCAGCTGTGTGGAGAAGGACCTGGGAGTCCCAGTGGACAACAAGTTGACCATGAGCCAGCAATGTGCCCTTGTGGCCAAGAAGGCCAATGGTATCCTGGGGTGCATGACGAAGAGTGTTGCCAGCAGGCTGACGGAGGTTATCTTCCCTCTGTACCCAGCCCTGGTGAGGTCACATCTGTACTGGGATGTTGAGTCCAGTTCTGGGCTCCCCAGTACATGGAGCTCCTGGAGAGAGACCAGCGGAGGGCTACCAAGGTTATGAGGTGACTGGAGCATCTATCTCATGAGGAAAGGCTGAGAGAGCTGGGCCTGTTTAGCCTGGAGAAGAGAAACTGAGAGGGGAGTTTATCCGTGTAAATAAATATCATAAGGGAGGGTATCAAGAGGATAGGACCAAACTTTTCAGTGGTGCCCAGTGACAGGATAAGAGGCAACAGGCACAAACTGAATATGAGGAAGAACTTCTTTACTCTTAGGGTGACAGAGCACTGGAACAGGTTGCCCAGAGAGGCTGTGGAGTCTCCTTGTCTGCAAATACTCAAAACCTGCCTTGATGCAATCCTGTGCAACACGCTCTAGGTGACCCTGCTTGAGCAGGGGCGTTGGACTAGATGATCTCTGGAGGTCTGTGCCAACATCAACCACTCTGTGACTGTGTAACTTTTCTCTCCTACATTCCTCTGTTCACATAAGCCACTCTGATCTCTGCCTCGTCTGAAATGGGAAAATGAGCTGCCAATACTGCAGTGAGTAAACAGGACCCAATTAGCATGTCTGTAAGCTTTCTATTGGCTACCAGCTGTGAAAGTCAGGAAAAGAAGGTTGCTGCAATCATGCTTACTCGGGTATTTTTTTTTTCTTAACTGTTTTTAACTAGTTTACCTGGTAGGAAAAGAAAGCAAATGGACCTCAAATTCCCGTAACAGTACTAGGGATAATGAGTAAGAGAGACTGTGTTTATTTGCCTTTAACTCACCCACTCTATGTCATTCTGTCATATACTCAGATACTAAATAATCAGCTTAAAAGGTTTTGGTGTGTTTGTTTGTTTGTTTGTTTTGTTTTAATTGTAAGCATGAGCAAGACTCCACTTTTAATAACAAGAAATAGAAACGCTAACAAAAGTGCTGAAGAAGTTTTTGGCCTCAGTCTCCAGTTTTATTTTCTCTGTTCCTCTTTCCATTCTCTAACAGTTTAGCTAGCCCAATAATTCTTTTGTGTGCTTTCTACTACTAAAAAATAAATGCAGATCGGCAAATATTCTTTATTAGATGATAAACTGCTCGATAGTCCCTGCTCTGAGGAGCTTTTTCTCAGACGACCTTGAGAGGTCCCTTCCAATGTAAATTATTTTCTGACTCTATGGCCATATCCCAATACTATGTCTTTCTTTTTCATGTGATACTTTCGTAACAGTGTAGAAAAGACAAAAAAGTCAGCTTACTCATCTACCTTTCATGTGGGAACTTGTAACCAAAGGGGAGGAAATGAAAGCAGACCACTCACAGAACAGAATGTGAGAGATGTTTAACAAAAGGAGAAAAAAGGATATATGGAGGGCTACCTCTGCATAATGTTGCTCTTGAAAACTAAGACATGAAATTTGGTCTCCATGAGACCCAGAGGAGCAACTCAAAGTCCATTTGTGTGACCTAACCGGCATGATATACGAGCAAAACTATTTCTGAAAGACAAATTTGAATAGACAGGATTCAAGATCACGTGAATAATCTGCAGGAGACAAGTAAAATACCAGTGTGTATATGAAGGATTTGGGATACAAACTAATGCAGGGATCTTTAGAATGCTTTAAAGAGCATGACCTGAACGTGGTGTGCATATTCCTTATAAGTAGATGGAAGATTGCACAGTAAATCCCAGGTTTTACACCTAACATACAAAAGCTGACAATCATGTTAGTAATAAAAATTAGAACAGAAACTTGAAAAAGAAGGTTTTTTTGAGCTGAGACAATGTCAAGTAATTTAAGAAAGAATTTGGTACTAAAATGCAAAAACCATCTGGTTTGCATAAGCTTTTAGTGTTCCACACTCAAAAATACTCATGACACCTTCACTGAAATGATATTGTGAATGTTATAGAGATACTGTGAATTTTTGGCTTAAATCAAAATTTCAGTCAACACCACTAATTAGACAATGCCAAGTTTCCACCAGCCGCAGTACATACAGTTTTAAGGAACCTCCTGTTTGTTCATGGCATGTCTAAAAAGACTGTCAACTGACTGCTGACTGCGCACTCTTACTTGTTTTTATAACTAAGTTACAGAACACAGTCATTTGGCAAGTGGTATAGAAAATCACAGCAAAGTAATATTTATTAGACACTCTTTGTGATGAGTTCATTTTGACAATGTACAGTTTGAGATACTTCAAATTTCTGCAGAAATTGTAGGGTTTTGTTTTTGTTTTTTAATATTGTCCTACGTAAATTAAGGGTATTTCAGAACAAAAATTTAAATCATTCCTCATAGAAGCATAGAATTATTTTGGCTGGAAAAGACCTCCAAGATCATCCAGTCCAACCTTTAACCTAGCACTGCCAAGTCCACCATTAAATCATGTCACTAAGCTCTGAATCCAAACGTTTTTTGAAGACCTCCAGGGGTGTTGACTCAACCACTTCCCCAGACAGCCTGTTCCGATGCTTCACAACCCTTTCAGGGAAGACATTTTTCCTAATATCCAACCTAAACCTCGAGGCCCTGAGGCAACTTGAGGCCATTTCCTCTTGTCTTCTCAGTTGCTGCTTGGGAGGAGAGACCGACCCCCACCTCGCTACAGCCTCCTTTAAGGTGGTTGTGTGCAGTGATAAGGTCTCCCCCGAGCCCCCTTTCCTCCAGGCTAAACAACCCCAGCTCCCTCAGCTGCCCCTCACAAGACTTGTTCTCCAGACCCCTCACCAGCTTCGTTGCCCTTCTTTGGACACGCTCCAGCACCTCGATGCCCTTCTTGTAGTGAGGGGCCCAAAACTGAACACAGTGCTCGAGGTCCGGCCTCACCAGAGCCGAATACAGAGGGACAATGACGTCCCTAGTCCTGCTGGCCACACTGCTTCTGATACAAGCCAGGATGCTGTTGACCTTCTTGGCCACCTGGGCACACTGCTGCCTCATATTCAGCCGGCTATTGACCAGTACCCCCAGGTCCCTTTCTGCCCGGCAGCTTTCCAGCCACTCTTGCCCCAGCCTGTAGCGTTGCATGGGGTTGTTGTGCACCAAGTAAATACATACATCTGTTGAAGGAAGACACATCCTACAATAAATGCTGAGATAGAATAACTGGCATAGGAACGTAATAAAGTTGCAAAACGCACATGTGAAGAGTCCTCTGATGTCTTAGATATTAATGATAAAGACAGAGGGGCCTGAAGAGATCCTGTTCAAAGAGAAAAAAAACTGAAGTGTTGATCGTTGATACCCAAGCAATATTAAGAAGTTAAGTAATTCAAATTATGTACAAAACAGGCAGTGGAATCTTCAAATGGTATCTCAGACATGTAAGGAATATTCTTGCCAATGTACATGAACCTACCAATGAGACAAGTTTACAAGGAGTAATATTGCCATTAAAGAAGGTGTCATTTTTAAGTCACCAAATGCCATACGAAAGCTACTTATCTATCAGAAAAAGAAATCTCTTACACTACCTCACTCTTTCTTTTACAGACAGAATTCTTGATACATTAATTTCCCTCTTCAGACTGATCAACTACTTGTTCCTATGTTCTTCAGATGGTATTGTTTTCAGGGTCATTACCATAAAGACCAATGAAATTACTTCCTGTTCATATTCATTCAAATGAGAAGAAAACACTGTCTCTGAGACAATGTATTTACTTTTTGTTTATTTTCTCCACAGGCTTTCATTTTCCAATAACTTAATTTTCTTTGAAACAAAGCACATCTGTAGCAGAGAAAATTAAATAACTGTATTCTCTTTCATAATTTTTTTCTTTTATAGCACAAGGTAACAATGTTATCTTGTTCTTTATCTTTGTATGTTTGTATCTGTTCACCATCAATTGTTCATTAAAATGCAAATCGAGAAAAAAGCAAGTAAACAACAAAGTATGATCATTAACAGCACTTACAAAGCTATTTGATGACCTAAAAAGATTGTATTAAGCAGCTACATTTAGTACTGAATTGAATGATCTGCATATTTAGGACTTTTTGTTCTATCAAATTGTTACTGTTTTAGGTTACAGTCTGGGGTAGATTAAGAGACAATCCAGGACTTTCTCTGTAGCTGAGAATATGAAATCTTGACATTGGTTTCTCAGAACATTCTTTTTATCCTGCTTAATGTTCTTCAGAGCTGTTATTTAATCACTGATGTGAAATGCATGAATGTAGGTTTTTCTGTGTATGAAACATGTTTTTCAAGTTTGCTGTTATTTGGGGAAGGCAGTGGAGGAGGTTTGGCATTATCTGATTTATGGCTAAGGGTAACTTCATTAATTTGCACAGGAAACTAAAAGTCCCACTGCAAATTAACTGAGATTGTCAATTTAAACAGTAAAGGAAAAAGCAAGTATATGTGAAAAACAAAAAGCTGCAGAATATCAAGTTATCTCAACAAGTTCTATATTTAAGAAACTTATAGTGTAAATTATATCATTATTAATATTTTATAAACAATAGAAGATATAGCATATCACTGAGACTACTACCAGACATTCTGAAAGTTATGCTTGATTACTCTCTTTAAATATTCATCAGAATGTGAAAAGGCAGTCTTTTAAATGCAAGTAATGTTTTGTGCTATGGAGGAAGGATAGTTAAGGTGCCAGTGCGAGGCACAGGAATTCCGTATACTCCCAATATCACCTTAAGTGTCCTCTGTGAGTAGGCACCATTGTATTAAAAAGGTAAAAAACAGAATGCAGCCCTAAAACGTAGCTGCCTGGCTCTTGAACTGGGTCCCTGCTTTGAACTAGGAATCTGATATCCCCATACGCTTCACAGGACACTCATGGGGCTACCTCCCTACTGCAGGATGCAGGAATGTTTCCAGACTGGATACACTCCAATTTACCTGCGCTCCCCCATTCTGTGGTTGTGGAGGACATTGTTCTCACCACATCTCCCACATCTTTTTCAGTCTGAAAATGTAACTCACAAACACAGGCTGGAAGGGAGCTCCATCCAGATAAGCTACAGACAGGTCTCCAAGGTGGACAATGAAGAGACAAGATAATAAGAACATGCTGCTATACATACAAGGGCATGCTAGGGTGCATCTCAGTCTCATCACTGCCACAGGCTTCCAAGAATGTATTTCATAGCAGCCAGCAATTTGAACATGGCCCGCACAGAGTATGAGTTCCCATCAACAGAGAACACAGAAAGGAGAAAGCTTCATAAAAGCTCATTTCTTCTCAGAGGCTAGTCTTGCAATTCAGAGTTGCAGGGAGGTGTCTATATCTGATTAGGGTTCCCAGCCAGAAGATTTCTTCCTAACTTTGTCAGGAGACTTATCTTTTTATTTTAAAAAACACAAATGGTTGAGAGGGTAGCGATACCCTTTTATACAATAGGTCAGTGTTTATAAGATCCACCTAAGAAGCAGAGAGATTTGCCTTCTGTGTCCTCCTCAACCTGAAGATTGGTGTACAAGGGTCTTGCACAGACTTTTGAGCAGAAATCAGAACCAGGATCTCCCCTCTTCTAAGTAGGTGCCCCAGCCATCTAGCCACAGAGTCATGCTCCCTCTTGCTCCCTCTCTTTGACCTAAGGAATTCTGATACATTTTTTTCCTGTGCTGGCACAGCATCAAAAGGTGAAGTGGAGGGAGCCTCCCACCCAGACTAGCCTATAGCCTGGTAGTCAGGTCGCGGGATGAAATGAACCATCTTTATTCAGTTTGGGAACAGGGCATGCTCAAACATTTCACGTTAGGGTGTGTAGTTTATGTGGGACTGTATCTCCATATTAAAGCTTCACTCTTTGGAAACTGACTGTAGCTGACTGTCAACAACACAGAAATTCTTATCTGAACAAACGCTCTAATGCTCCTGCTTTAAGAGAGTTTAAAAAAGTAGCACTGCAAATGTTTTTGTGCACAACCTCTATTCACTTGTGACAAGGGAAAACCAGGTTAATTCATCTGGCAGCAGAAACAGTTTTATATGCATGGGTTAGCACACACGTCTTCAGTGCAGGTACTACATATCAACAGGTAAAATATCTAGCGCTAAAGGGAGCAACGAAAAACCTTCTCAGACAGTCTGCCATGGTCACTATATATTGTTGTTTCACGAGGCCGTAGCCAAACCCCAAAAGATTTAAAAAAAATGAAAGTGTTCATCGATAGACACATGGGAAAGAGGAAAGAGAAATCTAACTGGCATTAGTTGCAACAGCAGCACTGGAATATTAATATCTTTGTTGCTATCCTTTCCTCATAGTTAACGCTTGTTTGATAAAAGTCAAGGAATGCAGCAATGTTGACAGAGTTCTTCTACAATACCAATGCTCAATATGGAAAGGGAGATAAACTGGGAAGCGGCATGTTTTGTCTAAGGCAAACATGGCTGAAATATTAGCTCATGAGGCAACAGTTTGAATAAATAGGAGCTGGTATGCTAAATCCTACTGATGCTGGCTGATGAATACTGCTTGAGGTTTAAGGTGTGGCAACTTTTCTTTACAGACTCATTGGCACACACATACTAAGCCTTATTACCTCTCATTTACTGAAGCTGGCACACCTTGGTTTTTTTTTTATTTTATTTCTTTTTCTCCTTTTTTTTTCTTTTTTGGTTGTTTTTTAAAGAAAGAAGAACTGAATCATAAGAAGACAGGATGAGAGATGTCAAGTCTGAGACATATATGTTTGAAGTTTATGAAACAAGAAACCAAAGAGTCATAATCAGATCACCATATCTCAGCAGCAAAAACTCAATGAAAAAAAAAAAGTTTGAGAAGGGAAAGAAAGATCAGACATTAAAAAAAAAGCATATTTGTGCATTCCTCTTTAAACCAGATCCCAAGCACAAATGACACATGGATAGATAAACATTTTTATATCCCTCATCCCTTTATAAGCACTTTGGTATGCTAACACAGTATGTTACAGTGCAGTACAAGTGTTCTTTCTAAGCTTACCTGCTTCTAATTTTTCTCTAAGATGTATACTATTTTATCCATCCTGGACATCTCAGCTGAAGAACCCCTCCCAGTATCCTCATATATGGGTAACAATCCATATGCAAAGAATTAGTCAGAAAAACGCACTTAAAATTCTCTGGCAAAATTAACAGCTGATAATACACAAAGTAAGCAAGCACCTGGAGGATTTCTAAGATTTTTTGACATCTGTAGGTAATGAACAATCATTAAAAAGTCAGACTTTTATGTAGAAGTCACTAAAAAATCACTTTTGAGCTGAAAAGGGGGAAAAAAAAAAGAAACAAATTCACATACCAAATTAGGACGAAACTAAAGACCATTCGATGTGTTTTAAGAGTGTAAATGAGAGGAAAAGCATGAGAAGCCCTCAACAGAAGAGTCAGCAGCCCAGGAGGTCTCACTGCCTGCTGGGCCATTCTCTTTATCCCAGAAGGATATCTCAACTAACAGGTCTCTGCTATACTGCACAGGGTTCATATTAGTCTCTCCAGATGCAGCGTTCCATTTTTGAATAATGTTCAAGAGAGCCAGGTTTATCTTTCTCTTTTTCTATAATTTCAATCAGAAACAAATTCAAGCTTTTTGTTCTAAAATAAAATGAGATATGTCTTCAGAAAATGTCTCACCAGCTTGAATTTTAGTAAACATGTATATGAAGAGACTAAGGAGAAAGAAAAAAAGTGATTTTTTTTCCTTTAAATATACTGGAAGATGTACTGTTAATGTAATTGCTAAACCAACATTTTAAGGCTATGTTTGTAAAGCAATTATGGAATCATTTGCAGCGTTCAGAAGCAGTGTGAAAAATCTGCGTATGATACACCACAATTGATATTTATGCTATTCCAGGTTTTGACAGACAATTTTCCTAAATGGATGCAGATTTATTTCCACCATCTAGTAATAAATAATCAAAGAATGAAAATAGTATTTTTTTACTTATACTAGCCAATACGATTTGCCAGAGAAAACATGAGATGGAAAAATACCACTGTGAAATCCACAAAAACAAGGCAAAGGAGGTTAAAGTATTAGTGAAATCAAAAGAAAAAGCACTGGCGAGTCAGGTATATTCTACTTTTCTAGCATTTAAGACACCAGCAAAAAGGCCAAAGTAGACCTCGGAAACCAACAAGGAACCCTTTCATTGTGGATCCTTAAGGCAGAGTTAAGCAACATTCAGACAAGAGATCTCCTAACCCTTGAGCAGAAGAAGACTGAGGGAAATCAAGGCAAAAGTGACAAGGTCAAAAAAATTACAGCAGAATTTGAAATTTCAAAAAAATAAATAGTAAAAGGAGCCGTGGACTTTACTGATGAATTACAGACTTCTTTATTGAACTACCTTTCAATATCCAGAAATATATTTTTAAAGATCATCTAGTGCAACCCTCTGCCATGGGTAGGGATGTCTTTCACTAGATCAGGCTGCTTAAGGCCCATCCAACCTGACGTTGAACACTTCCAATGACGGAGCACCCACAGCTTCTCTGGGCAGCCTGTTCCAGTGTCTCACTACCATCATAGTAAAGAATTTCCTCCTTACTTTCAGTCTAAACCTACCTCCTTTCATTTTAAAACTATTGCCCCTTGTGCTATCACTACAGGCCATGGTGCATTGGGTTTACATGGCAAAGCTTTGATAGCTGGGGGGCTGCAGGGGTGG
>VXAL01009472.1:95339-108581 GCA_013399475.1 Chauna torquata | reverse complement strand
TCCTGTGTTGAAAACAGTGATATTGGAAAGCACAGAGTTGCTTTATGTGATTCAGAAGGGCGTGAGGAACAATAACAGCTAACACTTCTTGGGATGGGAAAACTCCTCTCTTCCCTAGTGAGCAAGGAAATCTATCCACACCCACTATTTTCCAAAGGCCATTCACCACCAGAGGAAAGTAAAAGAAGGCAGGGGAAACTGAATTCAGTCTAGTGTAGGGATAAGATAAAGGCTGATAAAACAGATGAAGTAATGTTTCTAAAGGTACATTTCTAACTTGTTAGGAACTGTTTTTAAATGTATATTCACTGGTGATACCTTGTCAAAGCCTTATCAAGGCACAGCATTATAAGAGTAAAAGTTCAAAATAAAATTTCCCTTAATATGTCTTGACAATAATATGACTAATATATGTATATTTTTTATGTAATAACTAAAAATATGGAAGAAGGAAAGTGGGAAGAAGGGACAGTAAATTAGTAAGGGTATATTTCTTCAAATTGCAGAAATTATTCCTCTGTTCTACTGAAGTGCTTACAGTATCAGAGTTTTATCTAAAAATATAAACAAACAAAAAAAAAACAACCAGCCCCTCACCCCTAAACCATAAGTTATATCGATAGTCATGAGATGCAATCAGGCCCGTTATATCAAATTCTTACCTCAAGGTTCTGAGTAACCACACCAACATTTTAGTGGTATACTCTAAGAATATTGGTTCACAGGCTGCTAAAACTAGCTTTGAACTGGTTAGCTCAGATACAGTAGAAATGGTAGTTGAATCAGATTTCCTATACCAAAACATTACCGGAGAGACTTGAAGTTCTTGGCATTCTCAAAATTTTGCTCTTTCCTCTCATTGAGTAGGCAATCAAAAGTCAGCCTAGCTACAAAGCACATGTTATCTTGACAGATGAAGTCAAGGTCTTCCTAGGAAATACACCAGGCTGTTTTGTCTGCTAGATATGTATCCAATACAGGAGCTGCAATGGAAAATAGGCTAACAGAAAGCTGCTGGTCTAGGTATCAAGGAAGATGATCAGGTTCTGGAAAAAGCGTAGATTTCCCCAGGAATGCTAGAGTACCCAAGCAAGCTCTAAGGCTATTCAGCAAACAGTGTATACAAGTAGTAAATTTGACCTGAGATCCATTCTTGAGCCAATAGCTGCATGTCAGTATAAATGTGTCAAGAGACAGCAACCAAGAATTGTGGGATTGCTAATTGCGGACATCTGTTTTGAATGTCTGCCACTCACTGGTGATCACATATGGAATACATAGAAAAGCAAATATTTTTCCATAGATGGGAGCCTTGTGAAAGCTCTCTGCATAGTCTCTTCTTAACTTGCTAATGGCTCAAAGCTGTTTTTGTTTCAGTTGGCACGGTGAAACCATAAAACATTTTTAACCTTCTGTTAACCTTCACATTGTTTTAGAGAAACAGGTACATTCAAGTGACTGATCATCCAAGGAATATTTCTTCAAACAATCATGAAGTTTTGAGAAACACAGAAGCAATAAATTCTATAAACAAAAGTTAAATTAAATACTCTTTCTCCTGAACATCTACCTATTCAACTGAGTGGTCAAAGAAAAAAAAATAAAATAAAGAAATGCAAGCAATTGCCCAAACTTAAAGCATTATTTATTCTTCCAAAAGTTAAGATGCTTCCCCAGATGTTGAGTGTGAGGTATGTACATGTTTCCTAGCTTTGAGGCTGAAGGAAGTAGTGAGAGTCCTACTCTTTGGACTATTTCTTCTGTTCCAGTTTTCAGGAGAAATACAAATTGCAAAGATGGGTTGTTGTGGGTTTTTTTGTTTGTTTTGTTGTTGTTGTTGTTGTTGTTGTTTTGTTTTGTTTTAAGGACTTTGCAGCGAATACAGTAAAGACTAGGCAAAAGGAAAAAATACTAATGTTCTAAGGAATTTCAGCTCACCTTTACGTTGCTAGGACATAACTCATTCTGGAGCACAGAATTTAGCGTGTGAATACTTCCCACAGAAATATCATTCCTGCTAATACCAGTCATCAATAAATAACTTGTTGTGCTGTTGAGGATGTTAAAATAAGGCAGACCAACATTTCCATGAACTGAATATAGTTGATTAATGTTACTTGATGTTGAAGTATGTGTGCAGGGGTTTTAGCGTCTTTGTACATTGAACTAATTTAACTGCTACTCCTATCAGCAATAGCATTTCCTGAACTAGACTACTGTACTCTGAAGTACTTTAGCAATTGCTATAAAGAATAACTTGAAGATCTAACCTCAACTTTAGCTGGTATTCCATAAAACACTGAACTGCCTAGCATAGTGATAGCAAAGAACTGATCAATAGTTTATACACTTCAGAGAAAACTACAGATATGTTTTAAAAGAATAGGCTTTCTGGTTATTCAAATTTCATGATGCATATGTCATTGTCCTTTCTCAACATTATGTTCTTCTTACGTGGTGGCTGTGTATGGCTTATGTTTTTTCTACTTCACAGTCCATGCCTTTGAGATTCATTAGGATGTTTAAGAAACATATGCCAAAAAGGCTGATTTTGGCCTATGATTTTGGGGGAATCTTGAAGTATTTCCTCAAGTGGACTTTCAGGCATAATGAACAGGTCTCCTATTTTATTGGTGATTCCCTAAACAGATCTTCTGATATTCCCTTCTTGTCAGTGGGATTATTTTTTTAATCGTATTTCTTACTTGTATATAAATGGGTTTTATAGCCTTTTTGACAGAAGGTTACAATACCTAAGGCTAGCAGAGTAGTTTATCAGGATTGCTGGGGCTTATTTCCTTCACATTTTTTTCTTGTTTACTAAACTAACACAGAAATGGGAACTGTAAAATAATAGTAGCAGGAAGTTTTTTTTTATATGTGAATCAGAGAGCAGTTCACTATTTGCCTTAAAACCCAAGAGGAGCTACATATGAGACTCTGAATCTTTCAGTTTAAGCAATACATGCCTGTTGAGTTTGGGATTAATTTTTCATATATGAGAGAACCTTCTAAGTGCTTCATAAACTTCATCTTATGGAGCTTTCTAAGCAATATTGCTTTATCACATACTGTGTGGTCTTACATAGTGAGACCAATATGATTTTAATAATTACTTTTTGGTTTTAATTTAATTTTCAAATTTGAGACACTTATTTGCATTTCATTAAGAAAGATTTTACTCTGTTATGATAACAAATGCATAACAAGCAGATCTTAAAATAATTGCTTTATAACCGTGGTGGAAACATAGCGAATATTTCAAATCCTGCTATGTGTACTTAAGTCATGCTCCACCTGATCATGTGCTTTCTATGCTTTGCAAAGAATTTCTCCCCAGTATTTGTGTGCACAAAAACTGTACCCACAGCAAACACAAACATGAGCCCCAGAGGATGAAGGACTATGAGCCTCAGGGGAAATCAGACTGCATTTCTTGCACACAAACTCATTATATCAAATTTTGTTTAAACATAATAGGGATTGCTACATTACTTGGTGCAATTAGTTTCATGAAAATAAACTACAAAGAATAAACTGAAGCATCTTTTTACTAAGAAACATACAAAGGTGACTTCAGATAGTTCAAGGAAAATGAAAACATCTATTTGGTAGATCAAAAGCATATGATTTAGGCACTAATGATGTTCACAAAAGATGTCCTTAAACTGTAATTCCTTAGGAAAAATGATACTAAAAATCACCTGAAGCTTTGCATAAACAGTGCTAAGGATCAAATCTGTCTTCTTGAGAGGACAAGTTCAAAAAATTTCTCAAACAATTTACACATGGTGTTATGTGTGATTTTGCATACATAATTTTTGTCTACCTAGTTTTACTGCTAATCTGCTCCTTCTGTTAGACTTGGCAGCAGCTGTTGATTCAGTTTACTTTCCGGTTGAACTGTGATTTCTTGTTGAAGTGAATCTTCAGTTGTTTTACCTCCTTTCTCACAGCAGTGAGGAATGTAGGGGATGGAGCCTTATCTGCAAGGTCCTAGTCTCTGTTCTTGACTTGCTAAGCTCTTAAAAGTGACAGAGTACTCTGGAATGTACATTTGTCAGATAACTGAGGCTCAGAAATACAACATGAGAATCTAGGAACAATTAGAACTGGTTTTCGTGTGGTCCTTGTAGGAAAGGTTTCTATGTGTAGAGAAGAAATGATGTTGAGAAATTTTGTCATAGAGATAACTGACACCTATCCTGATCCTGCCAGGAAATGTAAAATTCCAGTGAAGTACAGAAGCATTTTACTGTTCCCAGTTAGTTGGACAGTTTCTTGAGGTGAATGTGTCTGGTCATTTGTCCTCATATTNTGGATTTTTAAACACAGAGAGTAAGTGTGAGTAATGTAAACGGGAAAAACAAAGGGTCTACAAAAGTCCCTGTCCCCTGTGTCCTTGAAGGTAGGGATTTTCTTTAAAACAGACTTTAGAATCACTTCTAGTCCCCAAAGAACTATTTTCTTTCCTTCTATGGCTTGGTTATCCACTTCCTCCTCCTTGCTGAAACCTTTCCTTTTGAACTTAAGGCTTATGGCTGCAATACAGATCTCTGCTTTCACAGGTCTCTGGAAGCTTCTAATTACATAAGGATTAGAGAATTTAAGTGAACTCTTCTTTGAAAAAAAAATATAAATATGTCAATAAAAATCGTACTGTCCTCTAATCTATCAATGAAATGAACTATACATTTTAAATTATAATAAAGCTCTACGTACACTGTTTGTTATGTGTTAATCCTCTTCAGATGCCACAGCAACAAATGACTGCCTTGCACCCTCTTAGTGTGACTGGAAGATGGCTATTCCTTTCTGATGTAGAACCTCTTAATGAATACCTTCCTTACAGAAGATTGGAAGTAATATTTTTGGATTTGGGTGGTTGTCAAAAATTTGGCATATCCTGGGGATTCTAAATGGATTTGTCAACCGCCACTGATGCTAACAAAAACTTTGGAAGCTTTCTGGGCTTCTTCAGATGTAAATAACATGTTAAAGAGACTGATATCTACAACCAGTTATTTTCAGGTGTTTCTGTATTACTGACAAATGCATACTTCTATGCAGTTAAAACACAGGGTACTACATGAATATGATAAGAAACAGTCATGTTAAAGAAGAAACAGTCAATACGAAGAAGAAACAGTCTTCTTATGGGGAGTTTAGTGACCTAGTACACACTTGAAAAATGATTCAGTGAGAAAACTTACCGACTTCACAGTATGTTTACAGAATTACAAAATCCATTTTTCTTACCTCTTCTCACTAAATACAGTTCAGAGATGGCTCCGTTTTATTAATTCAGTAATCTAATGATTAATTAATAGAAATGACTACACTTTTTCTCCTATAGAATGTGTCCAATTTATATTACTGGTACTACGTAGTTAGTTTATCTCTCTTTCTGTTGCATGAATTTGTATCATACAGGCTGCTTAGTAGTTGCACTTGGATGGCAGAAGAATTATATGAATATATAATATATATATGTATAAGATTATATGAATGATTATTTAATCTTTCTTATCCTCCCTAGTTTTTCCCACACTTCCAAAAAAATCCGTGGTGGAATGTTGTTTATGCAAATAAAGTGTATTTTGTTTCTCAGAATGGAAAGCATGCTGTGCTTTGGTGTAGAAAGGGAAGTAACAGATTGCTTTAGAAAAACTTTAGATAATAAGATTTCGCTATGTATAGAATTAGGAAACTTGAGGAGTTAGAGTCTTGTTGCAGGATTATAAAAAAAAAAAGGCAAAACAACAACAACAAAAAAACACCTGTAGAATTCATTTTCTGTTAACTAACTTATTCTTTCTATGTTTTTTTTCTTTTTCATTTACGCCTGCCAAGTTCTTCCGTAGTTAGAACAACTGTGACAAACAGAAGCACTCAAAACACATTCAGTTCATGTCACTTCACCACTACTTGAACGAATTATGAATTACACCATTTACAGAATGACTAGGAGTTAGGAATGAAGAGAATGGAAATTTGGAACCACAACTACACAATTTGTTCTGTTTGTTCCTAAGGAGATCTTTTGTTTGTGATGATACAATGTACTTCTTTAGTATGTCTGAAAGTTGTAACTAGAAACAAGAAGTAAAAAACTCCCATTATATGGTTTAAGATAGGAGTAAGATCTCCCTATGCATTCTCTTATTGAGGCTCCATAAACCTGTTTTTTTATTTTTTTCAACTTTCCTTGTTCATCATGTGCTCCAGCCACCAATTATTTTGATAGTCCTTTGGTGGACTTGCTCCTGCACATCAATGCAATGTCTTTCTGCACAGAGGAGCCCAAAACTAGGCACAGATGTAGTCTCAGAAATGCTGAATAGAAAGGAAGAATCAACCTCCTTTGAAGTTGTTGTGGTTTAACCCCGCAGGCAGCTACGCACCACACAGCCATTCGCTCACTCTCCTCCCACACCCCCAGTGGGATGGGGGAGAGAATCGTGAAAAAGAAAAAAAAAAGCTCGTGGGTTGAGATAAAGACAGTTTAATAGGACAGAAAAGAAAGGGAAAATAATGATAATAATAATAATAATAATGATAATAGTAAAAGAATATACAAAGCAAGTGTACACAATGCAATGCACAATGCAATTGCTCACCACCCGCTGACCGATGCCCAGCCTGTTCTCGAGCAGCGGCCCCCCCACTTTGCCCCAGCCAGCCCCCCCAGTTTTATTGTTCAGCATGACATCATATGGTATGGAATATCCCTTTGGTCAGTTTGGGTCAGCTGTCCTGGTCCTGTCCCCTCCCAGCTCCTTGTGCACCCCCAACCTCCTCGCTGGCAGGGCAATACAACGAGCTGGAAAGTCTTTGGCTCTGTATGAACACTGCTCTGCAGCAACTGAAAACATTACCATTATCTTCATCAAAAAAATCCAAAACACAGCATTGTGTGAACCTCTACAAAGAGAATTTAACTCTATCCCAGCCAAAATCATGACAGAAGTTATTGGTGTAGCCTAATGGTTGCACTCTTCTAAGGCAACCAAGTATGTGGTTGGCCTTCTTCACCAGAAGAGCACACTTCTGACTTTTGCACACTATTGGAACTCCCAAGTTCTCTTCTGCAAAGCTATTTTCTATCTAGTCTGCTCCCAGCCTGTACAGTTGCAGGGAGTTTTAATGTAAAGGAAGAGGAACTGAGATGTCAACAGTTGTTACCTGTTTTGTAATATAAGCAGAAGCAAGCATTGGTTTAATCAGCTTGATCAGTCCTAGACTACTGCAGCTAAGCAATCTGAAGCTTTATCCATGAATGTCACAAAAAATGTGATTATAGCATTCTCCTTTGCCAGCTGGAGAAATTCATTGTCTTCTTCAAGATCAATGAAAATGAAAAATAAATAAATAAATAAATAAAATAAAAGAATAGATTGGCAGGAATAAAGGCTCTAGAGGAGCTGCTCCATCTGCAGAAAGCATATTTTGTAAAGTTCTAGCTCATAGAATGCTCATATAATGCATTTGACAGACAAATGAAAGCTAAGCTGATGCCAATTCATTTTGAATGTGTAGCTTCAAAATTCAGAAGATTTTTTCTAGAATATATACAAATCATCAGAATGCATGAATTTTAAACTTCTTTTTATTATTATTTATTTTATTGAAAATGTGCTAGAAGAGTACAGCAGTTTTTCTTGATTATCACTGTTTCTGGCAGTTGGATGAATCCTGAAAGTTTACAGCAGTCTGAGATCCTGCTTCATATTTTAAGAAAAGATCTTAGAGTTCAAAAATAAATAAATAAAATAAAATAAAATAAAAATACAAACCAGCTGGATGTTCTGCCCACACCCTTGTTTGATTCAGTAGATGTAATTTGTTTTTTGTTACAGAAGGCCTATTTATTGATACATGTTTGAACATTGAATTCCACTCAGCAAGAATCTGTTTCTGAAATTGAACTACTTTATAGGTTTTAAGTTGTCTTTCCACAGATAAGTAGATTCTTCAGTTCATAAAGGGTTTGTCATGGATTGTCAAGGCATTACAGGAAATATTTTCTTTGTTGCAAAAGATGACTGAATGTTTTTAACTTTATTTTTCCTGTGGCTTCTGCTGAAGATAGTGACACAGAATTTTGCACTCACTTAATAGATTAGAAATGAGGGCAGCATTGTACATTTAATTGCTTTTTTCCGGCTGTACTGGCCAAAAAGTGGCATAAATTAAATTAATAGACTTTTCAAACAGTCAGTACTCAAGCAAAAGAGTGACATCTTGAATAAAATACAAGCAAAAACGTTACATCTCTTATCTTTGGCCAGAAGACAAATCTCTTAGTGCTCCATTTGTACTGAATTATAGTAACTAAAAAACTCATAGGCAGAAGGCGAAGACATCAGGTTTGTTAATATGCTAAAATATTGCAGGGCCTTCCTACAGCCAGGTGAGCAACAGGAAAGTCAGGATTCTTTCTGCCATAAGCCTTTATTTGGCATTATATGTAGATGTAGCAAGGGCAGAGATTCAGCAGTGTGTGTAGACTTTTTTTTTTTTTTTATTGCTACTATTAATATTGTGACTTTTTCCCTTATATTAAATCTGTTGCATAGGATTACAAATATCTTTCTTCAGGATTTTTTTCTGTGACATGTTAGGTGAAGTCCTATACTATCATGGAATGCAATAGATCATTAGAGTCTACTGAATTCCTATATATGCAACCTTTCAGTGACAGGGAACCGATATTTTGGAATTTTCAGCATGTTCTGGAAAGACAGCTCACTTGGTGGTAAAGTTTTATCACTTTTTTACTTTCACCCAAGGACCAGAAATCATTTTATAGTGCCTGTACTGTATAAATATCTATACACCATCTGATATTTTATACATAAAATATTTTCCATAACACTAAAAATGTATTCCTGAATATAAAAAATGTTTCTGCAACAGTCTTCATAGATCACATTCTCATAGAATAGAAAACGTTACAAAGCAGACAAAGCGGACAGTTGGACTGCAGTAGATTGTTGCAGACAGCTGGAAGTAAATTTGAAACAAGCATTGTTTCCCAACTTTTGCAGGAGTCAAGCTGATGACAGTGACTGTGTCATGTGTCTGGATTGCCATAGTCTATCTGAAGTTGGTACATATTTTCATAATTTATGTAAAACCTCTCTAGAATCACGTTTATTCATGATACTGTGATACGTAACTGCCTTTGGAACTCTATCTGTCCACTACAGATTTTTATTTTGTTGTGTGTTTTGTTGTTGACACTGGAACCCCAGGGCCTGTCTTGATAGACAAATTAAAAGGTCTATTAACTCAATGTAACTGATTATCTTATCTATCTGATGTGTAGAGAAAAGATGCTTCCCCTTGAGGCCAGTGTGCTTCTCAGACAGTTGACAGGGTCCTTAGTGCTCCTGAGATCAATGACCAGCTCTCTTAATCTGGTCCAGCTTCATGCAGTTATGCTGGAAGGTTTAGTTTTGCACTCAATACACCACTGAATTCTAGTATTTCTAATTACTGGAAATAAACATGTCTTCTTCATAGGTTTGAAAATAAACAGAATGGCTAATACAGCTCTCTTACAATACACAAAAATGTTGTAAGGTTCCTCACCATTTCATAATATAAACAAGGTCAAGCAAGTTTAATGTTATTCTAATTTGGTTGGATAATACGCTTCTTTATTATTTTCTTGTAGGCAGAATTTTATCAATCCTAAGAACTCAAAGAGAGAAAATTCTTAGCATCCCTCCAGAAATATTGTCCAATGTCTTTCAATGGTATTTATTAAAGCTAGTCATTTACTGATTTTCTTCAAAATCAAAAACATTTTATATGATTTCATTTTCCCATCTGAGATTACGTCATGCATAACAATGTAGTGACACTTCATTGCTACTCTAGTTGTGAAATGTATATTAAGTACATGGCAAGCAAAAAAAGTCTCCAGCTTCAATTGTCATGTGTATTTATTGGTGCCATTTGAAATATTTTTGGTGTGTTATAAAAATATTTTGTTTTAAACTAAACTATAAAAGATAAGAACAGAAACTGAGAATGAATCATGAGATATCCTAACAAAATTGTTCCCCTCCTTCAGCAATACACGATAACCTCAACTATTTCTAACTGATGCTGATTTTTTTCATCTTGAATTTTCTTGCACCTCCAAATCAAAATGTTTAGATTCCTAGGACTATAATATTAGCTAGTCCAACAGCCTTAATTCTGTAGTCATATTCCTCAGATTTTCTTGTTTTCTCTTTTAAAATCTCTAGAAAACTGAGATTAATAATAATAATAATAATAATAATAATAATAATAATGTGACCAAATACTGTTGGCTTCTCATATGCTGTTCCTTCTTCCTTGAATGGAAAAAGGCAAGCTTACATCTATCCAGTGATGTGGCTAAGATTTGGGATTTTAATGTTGAAATAGTTTGGCATTCTGGTAAATTATTCATTTCATCCAGGTTCTAGGAAACATATAAATGTGTCTTTTGCTGCAGACACAAGCCAGATAACATGAAGGACTGCTAGACTTAAGGACATACCTAATTTTAGGCACGTTTCTGTAGAATATTTAAACTGAAAGGCTATGCAGTACTAGAAAGAATATACATAAGACTGTGTTGAGATATGTTTCAGAATTTTCTTAGCACAGTAACGGTTGGGTTGTGAATAGACTTATTTTGTCCACTGCCAGAAACAAAGAAGTCTTAATTTATTATCTTTTTCGTTGTATGAAAACTTGATTTGATTCTATGATGTGAAAGAGTTCATTACTGACAGCCTTGGATGCTGAAATTCCTGTCTCAGACTGGTGCTTCTCAGCTGGGACCTGGCATGTGTGCTTCTTAGTTTCATTTTGGAGGGGAGTTTACTGTTTATCAGTGCACTTCACGCTGCCTAGCTTCTGAGGCCACCAAGAAGAGCAGGTTTTGTACTTCATAAGGTGTCCACAGGGGATTGAGTGATGACCACTTGACTCAGCTCTTAAACTGCAGTGTTCAGTTATCAGTAGATTACTTGGCCACTATAGATCCAAGCTGCATTTAAGAACTTTAAGTATCTGTGAACCTAAAAGCTTTTCAGTACATATTCATCAACTCCATGTATGAAACAGGAATAAAAAACAGGAACAGATCTTGCTCCTTACCAGAGTTTTTGCATCTGAAGGTGAAAGGAGAGCTTGCATAGAGATTCTCAGCAATCAGACTGAAAAGAATACTGAAATATTTTGGAGTCAGTAATTAAGTTTTCTTCTGAAAAATGAAGCCTGAAGAAATAAATTGTAAAGAGATGTATATTGGTGTGCTAAATTTTACAACAGCATGGAGTTAATTTTTAAGAATTATACATATTTTGCAATTAAAAATAGTGATTTAATATTTATATTAAATATAAATATAAATATTTATTTAATATTTATTTATCTCATTTAATTTTTGGTACGGAGAAATAAGAGGCATATCATGACACTAAGGTTTGGGTTGGTAGAATCTTGAGGCATAGGAAAGTTAAGTATTGTGCTTGAGACATGTTCAGCTAAACACATACAAGATCTGGTCACAGCATTTATAGCTGGAGTTAATGTACATTGTAGATATTTACTGAGAAGGATGTTGCGCTTCGTTTTGGGAAGCCACTCCTGGCAGACAAATATTTCTACCACATTGGCCGTGAAAGCATATCTTGTGAGGGTCTTTCGTGTTGTAAAACTCTCAAATGCATAGAGAACAGAATCAACCTTCAGTGACCTTAAAGCAGCAAGACATCTAAGAAATGAGGCTATGATAGCACATCACTCATATTTATATAAGAAATATTTACTGATGGCAGTAGAAAATCTGGTCTTATGTTCCTGTCACTCCTGTGAGCATTGTTTTTAATCTTCCTGTCTCCAATTTAGAAAAAATAGAGAGGAAATTGTTCACATGGAAACAAATATGACTTATGAAACGTATATTAACACTTCAAGGGGTAAATGTCATTTCCTGTAACTTCATTTTCAGTCCTGTAAAAAGCAGATGTTCACTTGACACAATTGTGTGTTCATTTGTCTCTGAAGCTTTGGATTCCATGGGTCATCTTAGCAGCTATCGTTCCAGATACAAGGCGTAGAAGTTCAGTATTGAATAACAGAGATTCAAAGTGAGGGGAGTGGGAGGAAAACCAACGCAAATACAAAGGGTATGTAACATACATTGCACCTCAGCACACTACTTAAAGCTAATGCTAGGATGTCTGGCATGCCCAAGGTTTTTAAATCTAGAAATGGTTCCCTCTAGGACAGTGAGGCCTTTTAAATGAAATATATGAACTATTTAGTATAATGTATACAACAGCTGTACATAGTTTTTCACCCAAAGATAAAGATATGCCTAACTCCTGCTTGAATTATCATATTTACAATACCTCTTCCTTTAGAGTCATTTTTAACACTAAGAACACTCTCTGAAACCATAGAATCATAGAGTCATAGAATGGCTTGAGTTGGAAGGGACCTTACCTTAGATCATCTAGTTCCAACCCTCCCTGCCTCAGCGTAGCTGAAAAAGAAACACCAGGTGCTGAATGATACATTTCTGATATGGGCATAAGCAACTGGTAGATATTATATACAAAAACTCTCCTGAAGGCCAACAAACCAAGGCGAAAGGAGCGTGTTAAGCCATGAATCACTTCAGTAATGAGGAGATGGATAGAAGGACGGAAGGGAAAGAAAAATAGTTGTAGGCTGTGCTCTTCTTCACCTTTCTTCTCCTGAGGTAGTACTCTGCTGTCTCATACTGTGCTGTACCCATCACTCCCTGTTAATAAGTGGGCAAAAGGAAGGCAGGCGCAGAGCTAGGGTGTGCAGCCAGTCAGTGGAGACCTGGAGGTTTCGTATTTTGAGCCCCACATGGATGACATTGTTTCGAACAAAAGCTGTAATGCTACCACAAAACTCACCTCTTGCACTTCTGGGGAACACTGAGAAAGCCCTGTGAGTTGCAGGATTCCTGTAGACCATTGGAAAGTGTTCACTGACAATGATGAGAGCTCCATTCTTCTGCAGACACCTATTGTTCATGCCAATATGTACGACTGAGCTTATGTCTGTTGAAAATCTGGAACAGCACTGTAAAGTTCTCTTACAGCATGAAAGCAGCATGCTAAATCGCTACAACACATCATGACCTTTTTTTTTTTTTTTTTTTTTTTTATATTTTTTTTTTTTTTTGAAAACAGATTATGAAATACAAATATATCC
>VXAL01009472.1:84072-95309 GCA_013399475.1 Chauna torquata | reverse complement strand
GTCCTTTTTTTTTTTTTTTTTTGGTTAGTATTGTTTTCTCTTTGGAAGATGGTATTGCATATGCAAAGATAGCCTTTTCTTTATGCAAAGAGTAATGAGTTGCATAGGCATTCATTCCATTAGGAGTGGATTTCCTTTCAGAACAGTGATGCACATCTTATACACGAGTAAATCTGTTCCATTGTTACACATAGAAATGCATACTTTAACATGAATAGGCTGAGAACACAGTGAATTGTTTCATTACGATGAGATCTTGTATGGCTTGTTGCATTAAACCACTCTTTGTATGCTTGACTATCAGAATATCTTCCTTGAAACCATAGTAAAGTGGCTAGACCAGGTTCAGGAGCTAGTCGGGAAGGTCATGGCTGATTTTGATGACATTTAAGGTATCATGTGTCTAGGTTTGATAATGAGTTTAATGCCATGGAATGTATTTGAAATAGAATCTGACCAGATCAGATCAGATCTTGGCAAAAAAAACACATGCCAATCATGCCTTAAAAATAGGCAAGGCAAGGCATGACAAGGCAAGGAGCTTTCAGATCATTACCAATGACACCTCATTACACTAAAAAAGTGAGTATTTAAATAACTTTCAAATAGTACAGAAGTGCTGTTTGTCAGGGGTTAACACACTGAACATTTAATCCAATGAAAACATACATTCTCTACATTGCTATTTAAGGGAGTAGTGTTGAAGGGTGGTTCTTCTTAGTCAAAATGTAAGTTAATGTTACTTTAAAGAAATATCATTCTACTGACGTACAGTGGATGTTGCTTGAACATATCCATATCTTTTAAAGGATTCCCTACCTATTCTTTCAGACAGATTGATGTAGAGATGCTCTCTAGCATAGTATACCTCAATAAAGCATTGTGTAAGTGGAATCATAGGATCATAGAATCATTTTGGTTGGAAAAGACCTCTAAGATAATCTAGTCCAACCGTTAACCT
The DNA here is from genome assembly GCA_013399475.1 of Chauna torquata. Taxonomy (NCBI): domain Eukaryota; kingdom Metazoa; phylum Chordata; class Aves; order Anseriformes; family Anhimidae; genus Chauna; species Chauna torquata. The sequence continues at coordinate 94,348 of VXAL01009472.1, read as the reverse complement.
AGAACTGCCAAGACTACCACTAAACCTAAGCACCACATCTACCCATCTTTTGAATACCTGCAGGGATGGTGACTCAACTACTTCCCATGGGCAGCCTGTTCCAATGCTTCATAATCCTTTCAGTGAAGAAATTGTTCCTAATATGCAACCTAAACCTCTCCTGGCACAGATTGAGGCCATTTCCTCTTGTCTTATCAGTTGGTGCCTGGGAGAAGAAATCAACCCCCACCTTGCTATAGCCTCCTTTAAGGTAATTGTATAGAGTGATAAGGTCTCCCCTGAGCCTCCTCTTCTCCAGGCTAAACAACCCCAGCTGCTCCTCATAAGACTTGTTCTCCAGACCCTTCACTGGCTTTGTTGCCCTTCTTTGGACATGCTCTGGCACCTCAATGTTCTTCTTGTAGTGAGGGGCCCAAAACTGAACACAGTGTTCGAGGTGTGGCCTCACCAGAGCTGAATACAGGGGGACAATCATTTCCCTAGTCCTGCTGACCACACTATTGCTGATATAAGCCAGGATGCTGTTGGCCTTCTTGGCCACCTGAGCACACTGCTGGCTCATATTCAGCTGGCTATTCACCAGTACTCCCAGGTCCCTTTCCACTGGACAGCTTTCCAGCCACTCTTCCCCCAGCCTGTAGTGTTGCATGGGGTTGTTGTGCCCCAAGTGCAGGACCCGGCACTTAGCCTTGTTGAACCTCGTACTATTGGCCTCAGCTCATCGGTCCAGCCTATCCAGATCCCTCTGCAGAGCCTTCCTACCCTCGAGCAGATCAACACTCCCGCCTAAGTAGCCGCAGGAATTTCTGTCTTAAGTTGCTCTCTTGATGGAGAGGTATGCCTTGCTTACACACTAAGAGGAAATGAGTAAGTGTTCCTGTTTCTGGGATGCAGGATAATTCATCTAAGCTTCCTATATGCATCACATGCTGTGAGTGTTTTTTCTTCAAGGTGTGTACTTACAGACAAAAAGATGCAGTTTTGCTGCAATTGGAGGAGTATAAAATAATCATAGCATCATAGACTCATAGAATATTCCTAGTTGGAAGGGACCCACAAGGATCATTGAGTCCAAATCCTGGCTCCACACAGGTCTACCAAAAATTCAGACCATATGACTGAGAGCATAGTCCAAACGCTTCTTAAACTCCGACAGGCTCGGTGCCGTGACTACATCCCTGGGGATCCTGTTCCAGTGTGTGACCACCCTCTCAGTGAAGAACCTTTTCCTGATAACCAACCTGAACCTCCCCTGTCACAGCTTGACTCCATTCCCTCGGGTCCTATCGCTGGTGACCAGGGAGAAGGGATCAACGCCTGCCCCTCTGCTCCCCCTCGTGAGGAAGCTGTAGACCACAATGAGGTCTCCCCTCAGCCTCCTCTTTTCCAGGCTGAACAAACCAAGTGACCTCAGCTGCTTCTCGTATGTCTTCCCCTCTAGACCCTTCGCCATCTTTGTAGCCCTTCTGTGGACACTCTCCAATAGTTTCACTTCCTTTTTGTACGGTGGCACCCAACACTGCACACAGCACTCGAGGTGAGGCCGCACCAGCGCAGAGTAGAGTGGGACGATCCCTTCCCTCGACCGACTAGCAAAGCCGTGCTTGATGCACCCCAGGGCACAGCTGGCCCTCCTGGCTGCCAGGGCACACTGCTGGCTCATATTCAACTTGCTATCTACCAAAACCCCCAGATCTCTTTCTGCGGGGCTGCTCTCCAGCATCTCGTACCCCAGTCTGTACGTATAACCAGGGTTGCCCCTTCCCCGGTGCAGGACCCGGCGCTCGCTCTCGTTAAACCTCATACAGTTGGTGATTGCCCAGCTCTCCAGTTTGTCCAGATCTCTCTGCAAGGCCTCTCTACCCTCGACAGAGTCAACAGCTCCTCCCAATTTAGTATCCTCTGCAAACTTACTCAATACACCTTCTAGTCCTGCATCCAAATCATTTATGAAAATATTGAAAAGAACTGGCCCTAAAATGGAGCCCTGAGGGACCACACTGGTGACTGACCACCAGCCCAATGTAACCCCATTTACCATAACCCTTTGAGCCCTACCCGTCAGCCAATTGTTCGCCCATCATATTATGTTTTTATCTAGCTGTATGCTGGACAATTTGTCCAGCAGGATCCTATGAAAAACCGTATCAAAAGCTTTACTAAAATCCAAAAAGATTACATCAACTGGCTTCCCTTGATCGACTAGATGGGTGATCTTATCATAAAAGGAAATCAAATTTGTTAAACAGGACCTGCCCATCGTGAACCCATGTTGGCTATGACCTATGACTGCATTGTCCCCCAGGTGTGTTTCAATAACTCCCAGGATAATCTTCTCCATAATTTTACCAGACACTGATGTGAGACTGACAGGCCTGTAGTTACCAGAATCTTCTTTCTTGCCCTTCTTGAAAATTGGCACAACATTTACCAGCTTCCAGTCAGCTGGGACCTCTCCAGATTCCCAAGACCGTTGAAAAATAATTGTGAGAGGTCCCACTATGATGTCAACCAGCTCTCTGAGCACCCTGGGATGAATCCCGTCCGGCCCCATGGACTTGTATGGATCCAGGTGGAGCAGCAAATCCTGCACACGTTCGGGGTTGGCTGGGAGTTTATCATTCCCACCGTCATGGTCCTCCAGTTCAGGGCACCTGGGGTCCCGAAGCCCGTCATCAGTGTTGAAGACAGAGGCAAAGAAGGCATTAAACTTCTCTGCTTTGCCTATGTCCTTGTTTGTGAGGTGACCATCCCCATCAAGTAGTGGACCCATGTTTTCTCTGGTCCTCCTTTTACTAATGGATCTCTTTGAATTGTATCAGACTTTTTTCATGAGAAAAGGCTGTAAGATTTGCTAAGGGTGACCCATTGGTTGTGGATTTATATCAGTAACACAGATTGTAGTGGTGTGGGGAGAGGGAATTCTGAGGAGATCCAAGTGGTACCTTGCTGATGACGTGATAACTGGGGGAAAAAATATGTAACTGAATAATCTTAAAAACCATGAAAGTAAAATGAGGCTCTGGGTTGGAAACACTGATGTTATGATTGTATGGTATTTGTGACCATTTGTTTGGAAAAAGCAAAATAAGAGGAACCCTAGCCTGGCCTGAATTCCCATTTCATTTTTGACATTGCTCAGTCTGGATAAGCAAGTGTCTAGTGGTAACCTTTCAGTAAAACCTCAAAGAGGAAACTTTCACAACCATTATGATAATGTACTTACACTGGAAAATGTGTGGACTTAGCACGGGAAAAACGGGGAGTAGCATGATTGATATGAATAAATATACATGCTCTAGTGGTGTAAACCAGTATAAATTCGCTGACCCTGATTCTCTGATCCTCTAGCTCAGATTACATTCCATTCAAATATCAGCCCCGGCCATTGACTCAATGATATTTAGTGATTATCTCAGCAATTCTGTAATTTACAATCTGGTTCCAGTGGTTAGATGCAATCCAAAGGTGAAAAATAAACTTGAACTGTCTGCTCAGGATTCCACTCTTTCTCTTCCCTTGGTCATAGCTGGCATACAGATATTCTGCCATAATTTTTTCTAGGAGAGCACTATATCACTTCTAAAAGCATTTTCCTTTGTCTTTACACATTTTCAGTGGGGTAACAGAGCTATAAAGAAGTCAAAAAAAAGGGGAGGAGGGGGGAAGTAGCTCTTGATTTAATTTAATGGAATGTTTCAAGTTTACAGTACTGTACATGAGAACTGTCTTAGCCCAGCCTCCTCTGGTATCTATATGACATGAGCAGGCATCCCAGCTTGGCACAGTAGTAGGAAGGAAACAGTAGATCTCCCATTTTGGATTATTTTTTTCATTCAATTCAAATTTTTGTTCATTTAGGAGACCCTCCTGGGAACATTTCAAGAGTAAGCTTAAAAATATAAGAGAAATCATAGCTGTCAAAATCACTGACAATAAAGCTAAGCAGCTTGTTGATGTCAGTGAGTGGAGAAAGGCAATAAGAAACGTATGTCCAGTTGAAATAGCATAGATATTGTGTCGCTGCACATAGACTACAAAGAAAAGCAAGCATCACTCTATTAGACATATGCTTGACATGGGGAATATTTTAATCCAGCGAACTTTTGAAAATGCTCTCCTAAAATATTTACTTTGGTATTGATATTATCAAATCAACTTCCTAGAAACTGACTGTTCATGCAAAATATGAATTGGTAGCTTTATATAGATGCAAACTTCCAAGAATGAATAATGAAAAAAAAATCTTGTGGAAAAATAGAACTCTTGATTTCTCATAGCTTTGCCTTAAAGTATCCTTTTTAAGTAAATCAAGTGTGCAGACAGCTCCGTATGCGTTTAACTAGAATTTTCAGAATTCTGGAATTCTGAATTTGAATGCTGAACATATGATTGACTTCCTACAATAGATAAAGGAAAATCACATTCTGCAGTGTTAGCTCCTTGTGGTTGAGCACAATCTTTCAAAGAAAGTGTGAGACATTATTCCCTCTGTCAAAAGTGTTTAATTCTGCAAACCTGTACTTGAGAAATATTGCCAGTTCTGAAAATGAGGGGTGAAAAACAACCCTGTAATCGTCCAGTGAGGGGAAATGAAAATGTTGTTTTTGTGGGTATGTGGTTTGCTATGATGATTTTTCCTATAATGCGACATGTGTTTTCCTAATCTCAAAGTGCTAAAGAGTAGCAGTTATTACTTAAGAAACTATTAAACACAGGGCTCCTTCTTCTCTCCTTAAGAGTCTGATAAAGGTAATTTTAGATATGGAATGAAAAGCAACCTGGAACTTTCATTTCATGTACAGTAATAGTTAATTAAACCAAAGGAACTGATGTATGTCTTGTAGGACATGAGGGCTAGCACTATATTGAGGAAACATGTTTGGTAAATTCATCCAATCTTGGGCTGACTTAGCCAGGCTGGGGTAGTAGACATTCAGGTATTTCAAAGATAGCCATAAAAACAGAGATCTGACTGTATTTTGGAGTTATATTTCATGGCTAATAGCAAAATTTCCTTTCAGATTTTTTGTTAAAAAGCAGATTGGGTGAGATGGTTTGAGTTTTGACTTTAGTCCAGGATTTGTCTTAGATTTAGGTGTTGTCTTCAAAAGACAGGCATATTTTGAAACCTCTTTGTAGGGTTTCTGATTTGGAAGTTTGGTCTAAGCAGTGCTAGAAGGTGCCTGGAAAAATCAGCTGTTGGTTTCAATTTGACCTTCTTTTATGAATAAAAAAATTAAGGACCTGAGCAACAAAAAGACACTTTCTATGCTAGTGCTCTGCTCAGACAGTCTCCATAAGCATGTTACAAATGTAAGGTGTTTAGTATACTTATAGGCTACAAATTCCCAAAGCCAAAGATGGGGTCAAATATGGTTCATGTTTCCTGCACACGGATATAAGGAAGAAAAGGATACGAGTGTACATGCTCATCACTTCAGGTAGTATGGGGAATAACTATTCATTCCCTACGTATATCAGAGAACATTTAGAATAGAATTATTTTAGCCGTGTTGAATTACATCAGGTGTCAGTCTTACATTTCATGCTTGCTGCTTTTTTGAATGGAGATTTCCATGAAAGATTTAGAATTTGACTTTCAGCCAAGCTTCAGACAAGCACACCTTACAGTAAGTCAATTCTGTGAGTTTGTACACATCACAGTGCATACCCGTCTTCCTGTTCAGTAGCACCTTCAAGTATTAGATTACTATGAAAATGCACAATTTAATGCAAGCAAGAATTGCAAGAGAGATACCTGTGGTTTTAGTAGTCTATGTTCAGCCCAAAGGTTACTTTGGACTTTGAAAGCTCCACAGATATTTCACTGATTTGTCTTCTTTCTGCAGAAACCTCTGTGTCAGCTCCAGAGTTCTGCACTTAGACAGAGCTCTTATGGATGTTAGGACATCAGATATGAACCCTCCTGCCTTTTTTGCCATTCTCCAAATGACATTCCAGGACAGAAAAATGTGCTTGAACAAGGACTCAAGTAGAGTTTAGCTAATCTGTCATACATCTGGAAGAGCAATGTGGTGGTTTCACCCTGACGGGCAGCTAAACTCCACCACATCGTTCTCACACTCACCCTCCTCAAAGGAAGAGGGGGGAGAAAATACAATGAAAAAGGGCTCAAGGGCTGAGATAAGGGTGGGGCGGTCACTTACCAATTACTGTCACAGTCAAAATAAACTCAATGTAGGGAGATTAATTTAGTTTATAGCCTATTACTAACAGACTAGAGCAGTGAGAAACTAAAAGCAAACTAAAAACACCTTCCCCCCATCCACCCTCTTCTACCTCCTCCCCCAAAGCAGCACAGGGGAACGGGAAATGGGGGCTGCGGTCAGCCTATATCGCTTCGTCTCTGCCGCTCCTTCGTGGTCACTCTCTGCCCGTGCTCCAGTGTGGGGTCCCTCCCACGGGATGCCGTCCTTCCCAAACAGATCCTGCGTGGGCTTCCCACAGGCTGCAGCTCTTCAAGAGCTGATCCAATATGCGTCCATACCACAGGGACCATTCTGCAGGAGCTGACTGCTCCATCATGGGTCCTCCATGCACAGCAGCTCCCACCAGACATCCCGGTCCACCATAGATTCCTCTCCATGGGCTGCAGTTCCAGCCCAGAAAACTTCACATAGTTGTTATGTGAAGAATTACTTGTTTTCTGTCAACTGTGTACTGCAAAATGGTCCTCATTCCACAGTCTCAAGGATTTAAAATTAAAATCTGTTTTGAGTCAGATTAATTGTGCTTTGATGCCATTATATTATTCTGTAAATAAGCATATTACTGTAATCTGCTGTGACTGTACTTTCAGTGCTGGTAAAGACACGGTTCAGCAGCTTGACAGCTTTCCTTTGATGGACTTCTTCAGTTATAAACTAAACAGATTTGTGTAGCAATACTAAGTGGTATGTGTAGAACTTTTATTATAAACCCCTAGCTTTGAATGTTTATGATTTGGGCATGCATAATACTAGGTTTGAAAGAGGCCACATGTCTCAAGATCCAGACAGAAATTCTCATTCATGAAATCTGCAGAAAAGAAAAATATCTGTCTCATTTTATGACCACAGAACTGCTAGTGATCAAAGCATGAATTTGATAGCAACTGCTCTTATCTTTCTGTTCTTAAAAACTCTGTAGTTTAGAAATATATATATTTTTAGTAACTGTATCAGGAAAGGGGTCTGCTGCAGCTGGTCTGGTATCCAGACTCTTTTGTGACTTTTATATTGTTTTTGGTGGTTCTGTTTACAAATAATATCTCTATTTGCAATGATGTAAAATACAATCTTGACATTGCTGGAGAGATACACTGCAAAATTATATTAAAGCTAATTTTCCACTGTTCTACATCTTGTATAATCTCTTTCCCTAATGTAAAGGCATAGGTAAAACAAACTGTTAATGGTTTGCTTTACACTTCAGTCAGTTATGATAACCTGGAAATAAATTTAAAATTCTGTATCATTTGATTTGGTAGGTTCTGCAGTGTTTATTATATCACACTTATTAGTCAAGATATTTGTTTGAAAGGTTATAGAGTTTTGAATTACTTATTTTACAGTCCTTACATATACGTAGGAAAATGCTTATCAGTGAAGTTTAAGATAGAAACACCACATGGGGAATGACTTGTATTTTTTCTGTATTTATCCTTGGCCCCAGCCACTCCAAATCAAACACGTCTTCTTACATCTTCCTATGTTTTTTTCTATTTTTTTGCTATTTTTTACTTAACTGGCTACTGAAGCCACATGTATCAGTTTTTGTTTTCCTCTGCCCTTGATGTGCTTATGTATATATATGTTATATGAATATAGGCCAGAGCCAAAATGATTTACTGTAGAAAGGAACATAATAATAGCAGTAACAGTTCAAACTGAGATTCCATCTAACCTTTTACTCTCTGTTCGGTAGAGATCATCAGTAATGTCCAGTAAGAGCATGACAAGTAGCTATGATGCTTTCTCTTTCAGCCATCAGCTGTTTTCAGTGAAGTGGGTTTCTTGAGCTTGTTTGGCTATTTAGTAATTCCAAATGGGGTACAATCTCCTCTTGGTACTATGTAATCTCGTTATAGCTGAAATGGCTTTGTCAAAGAGTTCTACAGGTTCATTGTTGCATGCACTGTTGCATCCATTTGGTTTGAATTTGGCTTCTTTTGATGCACCCTACTTCTTGTACTGCAAGAGACAGTGAACTCTTTGTCCATTATCATCCTGACAACCTTCTCATGATTCTCTAGACTCTGTCATATCTCCACAAGTAATCTCTTTCCAGGCTGAAGAACTCTAGCCTACTCAAACATTGCATTTTACAGAACTTCCACCATCCTTGCTGCTATTCTCTAAACATTTTCTAGGATATTAGATTTTAAACAAGTAAAGGTTTATATCCTCTGCCACAATAGTCTGACAACCAAATCATCTTTATCTTTTAATCTTTTATGGTATGATAAGAACAAAAGCATAACTAATNGGAGGTTAAAATGAAGTAACGGGATAAGATCTTCCTCTATTCCTCATATTTGTCCAGATACTTATACTATTTCTGTTGCTGTGGGAGTACTTTTGTCACTTCTACAGGTCTATTATTTTTGTTTGAGGCTGTGTCACTTTTGTCAAGCATATTCAGCTGCTGTATCTGTAAGTGGTAAATTATCCAAAATCTATTCTACCTTTTGCAACATTTCATGGTGGATCTGTTTACTAACAATATATCTATTCATTTTTTTACTTCAGGTTAGATACTACATTGATAATTCAGTCTTCAAATCCATTATTCTGAAATATTTGTTTGAGAATTAATATTTTGTTTATTCAAGACTTTTATTACATTACTTATGGCTTTTCAGAGAATAAAAAATAGTAGCAAGCATATGGTTTGTTATGTGTTACTTCCAAAAACATGAAATGAAGAAGAAAAATATGAATCAGAGAATGGGTTGTGTTTTGAAAGGTGTTTTTACAAGTTTGCCTACTAGCTGAGTCTATTCCAATAATTTTGTCATTGGTTGTACTTTGTTTTCCTTCCACCTCTCTTTCCTGAGGTCATTTCATAATCACAGCACACAGGTTATCTGCTGTCTTTGCTTTCTTAAACTTCTTTGTCAATTAAATTTAGAGGAATGTATCCAAGAGACTTTTTTGATCATCTAGATATGTTTCTGACGTATCTTAAGAATTTGCTGTGCATACTCTTCAGCTAGATTTTGTTCCCAGCACACCACCAAATAGCAATTTGTGTTGTTTTTAATGTCTGTTCCCCACATGCCCCAAGTTCCATGCATCAGATTTGTCTGCATATATTGTGCATCCACAGTAACATTTCTTTCTCTCATTTACTATTTTGTACAGGTTGTTTTAAGACATATTTCCTGCTACCCTCTGGAACTCTGAGTACATTCTTCTTATGTCTCATTTTTTAATTAATTTTTCTTTGCTATAATAATATTCCCATGTTGTGAATTACAGTCAATTAAATAATACCTTTTCTAATATATGCAGCTTCCAGATCTTCCTGTTTATTCTCCTTATTGCTGGCATTAGTGTATAGAATTACAGAATAATTTAGGTTGGAGAAGACCTCTAAGATCTAGTCCAACTGTTAACCTAGCACTGCCAAGACTACCACTAAACCTACACACCACATCTACCCATCTTTTGAATACCTGCAGGGATGGTGACTCAACCACTTCCCTGGGCAGCCTGTTCCAATGCTTCATAATCCTTTCAGTGAAGAAATTGTTCCTAATATCCAACGATCCTTCTCCCTTAGACAAGGCAGCCTAAATCCATGCCATACTTTTAACTTTTTTGTCTTTACTTGAGTCTTTATTCTTATTCACAAAGAATAGGGATTCCCAGGTAGATTTATGATGATGAATATTATTATTACTTACAGTCTAGATCACTGTGATATCTTCACTCATTGGTAGTAATCTTAGCGTTGTTACAGACTTGTTTTTGTTTTGTTTTGTGGTTTGTTTGTTTGTTTTTTTAAGAAATTCTGACCTTTTCACCCCATAGCTTGTTTTTTTGTTTGTTCTTTACCTTCAAAGGACCTACTGAAAGCTTGATTCCAAAGAGTGTTCTCTCCAACTCTTTAAGTGATGATTGATGGAATGGTTATTTGCCAAGGTATGTCAATTCCAGAATTATTGAGAGAATATGTCATTCTTAATGTATAATTAATCACAGAGCACTGTGCAATTTTCTATGCTGTACTGTGCATCCCCTTTGGGGGATAAAAAATAAAATAAAAT
>VXAL01009472.1:62483-72492 GCA_013399475.1 Chauna torquata | reverse complement strand
GCAAGCCTCCAGCCCTCTGGGACCTCTCCAGATAACCAGGAACGCTGATAGATGGTGGAAAGCGGCTTGACAATTACCTCCGCCAGCTCCCTCGACACCCTTGGTGGAGCTCATCCAGGACAGCCTTAAGTTCAACGTACTATGAAAGCACTCTTGCTGAAACAAATTATTTCATATAGCCTTGTATGAAAGCTACTTTTAGGCTGTACCATGAATTGTTTCATCCTTCAGATGATGAGGTATTTGGCAAAGTGGTGTTTCATTTACTTTTGTACTATCCAGAAAGAAATAGTATTCCAGCAGCACATTCCTGTTACTACTGTATTCTATAGCAGAACAAAGCCTGTGGGCAGCTGCAACAAAGGAGGTAGGGCATGTAAGGTGCTGGCCATAGAAGCATCTTACGTGAAATTACTTTGTGTCATAAAATGTCATTTATCTGTTCTCTATTTTTCAAACAGAAGTAAATATCATACATACAGGCTTTGCTTTTACGAAGTGCTTTACAGTGAGGGGTGGGATTTCACACCTTTTCCTTAATAATTCAGTTTTTCACCTTGACAAATTAGTTGTTCCAGTATCAAAATTCTCTAGGAATACAATAAATAACATTCTTTATCTCCACTTAAAGATAACCACCTAAAAGTAATTGGATCATGTGAATAAAATTTGTCTGATTTTTAAAATTTCTCAGGGCTCTAACTCCTACAGACTTGGAGTTTATTAATATCTAAACCTTGAACTTTTGCAATCTTTGTATCTATAGGCAATTATTTTTAGTAGTAGATAGAGCTAGTGTAAGATTTCTCTCTTTCCTACAGTCTTTGTGAAAAGGTCACACATCACAGTTGCACTCTGTTGTGGAGGTATCAGTTTTACTGCAAAGTACTGCAATAAGGAGACAGTGAAATCAAGAGGAGGATTTGGTTTTCTATGTTTAGGGATGTTAGCACAGACAGTGATCTTTCCTGAAGTCCAGGCATTGTGGGAAATCTCCTTTATCCTGCCAGCTCTCCATGAAATTTCTAGGAATTTAATTCTGTTCATTTGTACAGCCACTAGAAAGCTCTGTCTGCTCATTTTCAACAATAACCAAGCTGCTAAATGTATCAGCGTTCTGATTAACCTCACAGTCAAGGGAGCCCCAAGGTTTTGGAAGCAGCACCAGAAACACTTGCATCTTTCAACGTACTGGCAGAAAAAAGGAGCATCTGGACAACTGACAAAAGAAGGGAGCACATTAAGCACTTCAAATCCAACTTACTGTAAAGTAAGTCCCAAATGTCAAGTCTAGCGCCTTCCTGACCACCATAAAGAAATTTGACATAGTTCTTTCCATTGCCTCAGTCAGTAGCCTTTAAGATGGTATTCTCCATCAGAGGAAATGATACCTAAATCAAAGAAGCCAGTGCTAGAACAAATCCAGATGGCACCACCTGACGCATATGTACATATATTGATTAAGGCTATATTATTAGCTGATGGACTAGAGAAGCCAGAAGAGAGAATTTCAAGACCTGGAGCCTGAGAACTTGAATATCATCTTTCGTTCCTGATCATGGCATATATGATGAGAATAGTTTGGATTTTGCTGAAAGTGAAAACAAATTCTTTTCTTCCTCCACATTCCCACTATCACAAAAGGCACAAGGATGATTAGGTAAAGAAGTGAGGGGAAGTAGCTAACAATTCCTAATTACCAGACATATGCCTACGTTAAAGATAAGATCAAGATTAGAGACTTAGCAGTCTGACTAGCAATTCTGGCATCTACCGTTCATTGTGTTTTGGTCACACTAATACATGATTAGACCTCTGATAGAACTCAACAGTGTCTGGGATTATAAATCCCAGTGGTTTTGGTTGCTGGAATGTTTCCCTGGAGATGGTAGAATTTGGCCTCTCAGCCTCTTGTCTGGCCTCTGCGTTTGCACATATAGTAACCCAGACACAGCTATGCTCCGCAGTCTAGACCAGCCCTTAGGATGTAGGCTCCTAAGGGAAAAAATACATCTCCTATGTTTTGTGTAAGGCACTATACAACATGCTTCTAAATACTGTGAAAAAATCCAGCTGTCCTCCTCTGAGTTCAGCAGCACTAATATACTGGAGTCAAGAATAAGACAGTTTTCACTGCAAGAACCATGGCTTGTGAAGATGATAACTGAATGGGTTCAGGCAAATTTTATTAGCTTTCAACAGGTCTTGGGATACTGCATCGATACATTCTTTTTCTCATTTTAATGGAAGATTTATGTACCTGTAAAATACATTGGCTCATGACACCAATAGATAGACTGGTGCTATGATTCTACCAGAACATCTTTGGTTGTTGGAAGCTCTGAGCTGAAGATAGGGTTGAAACAGAACTATGTGCTTTATTGTGGTGGTCTGCATTTGTTTAATGAAAAGACACTGCATTGTAAGATAACTTGGGTAAATATAGCTAAATATGCAGAAAGTCAAAGATGTACTTTATATTACTGTGACATCAATTATCCTGTTTGTCTCATACAGCAGTTTTCTGTATACTTACGTAAACCTGGGATGCATCCAGATTAAACACATTCTTGCCTGCGTTGCCTTTTTTTCCAGATTGTTCCACTGGAACTGGCCCAATCCAATTTATACTGGCTGGCTGAGTAGTTTCCCCTCATGATATTTCTTCTGGAAATACAGACTTTTATAAAAAAAGGTCATGGTTTACATGCCATTTTTCTACAATAACTGCTTCCCTCCCTGCAAATTAATATTTTGTTGGTGTATTTGGTGGGGAAAAAGATCTAATCATAGTGTTCTCTGACTGCAGTGACACTACACTGTAAAAATGGAAAAATCAAGATACAATATGAAAATACAGTTGAAAAGGAAGAGACAAGTAGGTCTTATTAAACTCCGTTTCCTGATTATTAATACCACAGCATCCAAACAAGGACCTTAACTTTGTGCTGGTTCTGAAGCCATCTACTTTCCGGAAGGAACTGTGTTGAACAAAAGATAGATAGTAAGCAAGTGGACATGGAGAAAAGAGGTCTCCAATCGCTTGGAAACTACTAATGTGTTTCTTCCTTCTCAAACTCATTTCCATTTGAATAGTCCCTACATTATACTTCATGGGTGGTGCTAAGGTTATGGGGATTTGTTGTCTATATCACTGGTTGTTCTGAACTGGTCACAGGGTGCATCAGATATTAACCCTTTCACGATAACAGACGAGCAATTTTTTCTTTGGTGCCATTCTATGAGTGAAATTAAAGTCACAGGCACAAGCAGTCATACAAACTTCAGAAACTGCTGTATGGGTATTTCTGCAGAAAACATTTAAATGAAGTCCTGCAAAAACTTCTTGTGGGTCAAAAAACAGGAGTTCTGATTGTATTAGGAGTAGCTGGATAAAGGAAAAACAATTTATGGATTTTATATACACAGTGAAAAAGTGAAGGGCTACTTTTTATCATCCTTTGGTATAGTTTGATCTCAAAAAACTTACACAGGGAGCTTTGCACCTACTGAGTAAACTGCAGGTGCCAAAGCATTTACCTTGTTCCTTATACCTGCTATAAAAGTTGCAGAAACAATAACTGAGATTTGGATTGCCAATTCAATTAAAGAGTGTTATAGGACCTTTGTAGCAAAGACGATCTGTATTTCCATTTTGAGATTTTCATTGGCAAATACATTTCTGCATGTCCTATAGATAACTCTGAATTCAGAGGATGGATGTGTCTATGGCTATTGCAGCCAGTAAATAACCCACTAAAAACACCTTTGCTATCTGACTTGGGGATAGAAGAACTTGATTTTGTTTTCACTTCACAGTAGTATTCATTCATTAACCGCATTGTTTCTAAGTGTTATTCTCTTCAGTTTGTTCTGAAAAGAAAATATTGAAAAAGACTATTTGACTGGGCCTTCCAGAAAGAGAAGAATAGTAAAATCAAATGAAAGGGAATTGTCCTGCTGTTTTATCTGACAAACACTGGTGTCCAAAGTGAAACTTTCTGACTTAGAAACTCTTCTGACTTACCACATCAGAAAGCTGATGTGCTTGGAACTATGAGTCTATTAACAAAACAATCATCAATAGGCTTTTTCTATACATACATTTTCTTCACAATGTTCTCCAGCAGCTCAAAGAGCCGGAGGGGAAGAAGACCGGCGTGGATGAACCGGGAACTTTTGTTGAGACTCCAGGAGAAAAGAGAGTCTATGTCCACTGGAAGAAAGGACAGGCTACTTGGGGTGAATACAAGGAGGTTGCCAAGATATGCAGAGAGGAAGTTAGAAAGGCAAAAGCCCAACTAGAACTCAGGTTGGCCACTGAAGTAAAAGAGAAAAAGAAATCCTTTTACAAATATACCAACGGCAAGAGAAGAACCACGGAAAATTTCCATCCTTTACTTGATGCAGCGGTAAATGTGATCACTGAGGATAAGGATAAGGCTGAGGTTCTCAACACCTTCTTTACATCGGTCTTCAATAGCCGGATCAGTTATCCTCAGGGTACTTTACTCCCCGACCAGGATGTCCCCTGTGACTCAAGTAGAGAATGCCCCCCTGAGATCCAGGAAGAGACGGTTAGAGACCTGCTCCTTCAACTGGAATGTCATAAGTCCATGGGACCGGATGAGCTCCACCCAAGGGTGCTGAGGGAGCTGGCGGAGGTAATTGCCAAACCGCTTTCCACCATCTATCAGCGTTCCTGGTTATCTGGAGAGGTCCCAGAGGACTGGAGGCTTGCCGATGTGACTCCTATCTACAAAAAGGGCTGCAAGGAGGACCCGGGGAACTACAGGCCTGTCAGCCTGACCTCGGTTCCAGGCAAAATTATGGAGCAAATCATCTTGGGTGAGATCACACGGCACTTGCGTGGCATCCAGGGGATCAGGCCCAGCCAGCACGGGTTCAGGAAAGGCAGGTCGTGCTTGTCCAACCTCATCTCCTTCTACGATAGGGTGACCAGACTGGTAGATGAGGGAAGGGCTGTTGATGTGGTCTACTTAGATTTCAGTAAAGCCTTTGACACGGTCTCCCACAGTATTCTCCTGGGGAAACTGTCTGCCCGTGGCCTGGACAGGTATACTCTTCTCTGGGTAAAGAACTGGCTGGAGGGCCGTGCCCAGCGGGTTGTGGTTAATGGAGTTAAGTCCAGCTGGTGTCCCGTTACGAGTGGTGTCCCCCAGGGGTCGGTACTGGGGCCTATCTTGTTTAATATCCTTATTGATGACCTAGATGAGGGGATTGAGTGTACCCTCAGTAAGTTTGCAGACGACACCAAGTTGGGAGGTAGTGTCGATCTGCCTGAGGGTCGGGTGGCCCTTCAGAGGGATCTGGATAGGCTGGGCTGCTGGGCTGAGGCGAACGGGATGAGGTTTAACAAGGCCAAGTGCCGGGTCCTGCACTTTGGCCACAATAACCCCATGCAACGCTATAGGCTTGGGGCTGAGTGGCTAGAAGACAGTGATGAGGAAAGGGACCTGGGAGTGTTGATCGATGCAAGGCTGAACATGAGCCGGCAGTGTGCTCAGGTGGCCGAGAAGGCCAAGGGCATTCTGGCCTGTAGTAGAAACAGTGTGGCCAGCAGGAGCAGGGAGGTGATCATCCCCCTGTACTCAGCTTTGGTGAGGCCGCACCTTAAGTACTGTGTTCAGTTTTGGGTCCCTCACTACAAGAAAGACATCGACGCCCTGGAACATGTCCAGAGAAGGGCAACGAAACTGGTGAGGGGTATGGAACACAAGTCTTATGAGGAGCGGCTGAGGGAGCTGGGATTGTTTAGTCTGGAGAAGAGGAGGCTCGGGGAGACCTCATTGCACTCTACAACTTCCTGAAGGGAGGTTGTGATGAGGAGGAGGTCGGCCTCTTCTTCCAGATAACTAATGATAGGACTCGAGGAAATGGCCGCAAGTTGCGCCTGGGGAAGTTTAGATTTTCTCTTTTCTCTCAGAGAGTGGTCAGGCACTAGAACGGCCTGACCAGGGAGGTGGTGGAGTCATCGACCCTTGCGGTTTTTAAGCAGCGCTTGGACAAGGTGCTACAAGATATGGTTTAGTAGCTTAGTGGATAGTATTGGTGATAGGATGACGGTTGGACTAGATGATCTTGAAGGTCCTTTCCAACCTCGTGATTCTGTGATTCTGTGATTCTGTGATTCTGTTTCTGCGTGACAATACTGGAGGACTGTAATTCCCATAGTGTGCATTCTTTCCACTAATTGAGCTGACAGCTATGTATAATCTTGCCTGACTCAGCTGTGCTGTTTGATTTTACACTGGTCAAGTGGACAAAGACATCAGCCAAAGAAGGGGGAGGTAAATGTCTAACTCTTCCAACAGCAGATTGATGTGTCAAAGGGAGACGAAGTAAGTACTGAAAATATCAGGTGCATATCTGAATTTTGTCTGACAAAGGGTGGACCTGCATAACCTGTCCTGTAACCAGCACTATTACATCAGTACTTTTAAGTCTTAGTTTTGCATTTATAATCTTTAAAATTATGGGAGCATTCAGAAAGGCCTGTACCATACATACATACATAAATGCATACACACATGCATCCTATAATATCTCAGGAAAGATTACATCAGCTGAAGATTTACCACACATATCTAGCTGCCATTATGTTAAACAAGGAAGGATATTTTGCTGAATGTCTCACATTGCACACAGGATTTCAATAAGCTTGGCTGAGGAAACCTGAGGATGATGTCCTTTTTCATGGTCTTGTAACTGGTTGAAGAGCAATACATGGAATGATGTGACCTTGTGACCGAAAGCAAATGAAAATTGACCCAGCCTTTAACATTCAAAGCTAATAAGATTTAATGCGGTTCGTTAACTATCTGTAGAAGAGAACCCTGTGTCTTGCATAATGGTCCCTCAAACTACCTCCAGTTTCTTTCAGTAGATTGTAAAACTCTATGTGCAGTTGTGACCCCTAACAGTAAAGCAAAAAGTCAGGAAGTGAGAATGAGCAGCTCAGGGAGCAGAAAAATATTGCTGGATTCCTCATGACACAACTAGGTAGTCAGGTGCATTGGAAGGGAGTGGGATACAGTGTTTTTGGTGTATGCCTTAGCTGAAGCTAACCTTGTTATCAAGTGGATAAAAATTATCCTGCTGAGTTCGCCAGTTTGATCCCTACTGATGTTTCAGGCCTTATTTTGGCGTTGCTAACTTGGACACATCAGAATAATACCTTGTCTAGAAATAATATCTTGGTCTGAGAGAGTTTAGTTTTAGAAAGTTAGTGTTTAAACTAGTGTCCACCTAGGCTGTCAGCACATGAAGGCTGGAAATTTGGCATTTTAAGCAAGGCTGCTGTGCCAACATTACTGCGCAGTGGATCTGTCACTGTTATCAGGAATATTTTTGTAATATGTATGACATTTCACAGTAGTAAGTCTGTTCAAGTGCAGTTGCCATCTTTTTTTTTTCTTTCACTGACAGCTTGTTTTTTTTTTCCCCATGCTATAGATGTTTTGTTTCATTTTTCTAATGAGATATATTAGTTGTGAGTTTTTTACAGTTTGAAAAAAAAATCTGAAAGTTTAGATTAACATTTAAATCTGATCCTGATAATTTATTTCTTCTGTCTTTGTGGGCCAAATCTTAATCTTTTGCAAATGCATAGCTCTAAGGATTCCATTTTAATCTGTTTGAATAATAAATCATTTCTATGTGTCTTTCTGCTTCTAAATGGTATCTGCCAATATGGAAAACCAGCATGGGATAGCACAGGACCTGCATCCCAACAGACGAAGCTATAAATTCCATCTCCGTAGAGAGCAGAAGAAGAAAAGAGAAAAATGCTTTTGCCTTCTGGTCATTCAAGTTATATGGGATGAAGTATTAATACACTTTTTTTATATATACATTGGCAAGGATAGGACAAGAAACAGAAAATATCCCCCACTTTCTTTCTCTTTTCCTGTTAACAATCTATAAGAGTGATGTGGAAAAAATGATGAGATGAGATAGATGACACAGACCATCTGTCACTTTGTCTATATCTTCATAGGCAGCTTATTCAACATTTGATAACACTTATGTTAGATGAATTATATAACTCCTCTTTTAAACTAAATATATTTTCTTTCTTACCTTTGTGTAGCGGAATAAGCCTAACTAAAAGTTGCTATAGGAAATATCACGTGCTTGCACTTAAAATATAGACATACTTTAATACTTTCTTCTCCATCTGCCCAGACATGAAGGGACTTTTCATTGCAAAATCTCCTTTATTACATACAACATTTTTAAAAAGAAATCAATACTACTTAGAGAAAGAGAGAGAGAATTTCAAGACACACAACAGTTTCCATGTAGTTTATTTTAAGTAAACAGGGTTTGTTTCAGGTGTACTGACCTTTTATTTGCAGGGAGGAAAAGTGTTTTTTGTTTGTTTGTCTGTTTGTTTCTTTTTAATCTAGTAATATTCTCTTATTTCTGTGGCTGTATTGTGAAACAGTTTGGGTCTTCATTTGCCAATATGTATTTTTTATTTACCTGAAATTCCAAAGTGATATAGTGTTCCTTGGTGCTGCTGTGTTAAATAATTACACTGAGATTTGGGTCTATTCATGAAAATCATCACAATCTCACAATCTTCTGAAAAAGGGCAACAGTCACATCCTTTAAATTTCAGTGCTTAACTGAATTTATTGAAAACTCCAATTAGGTGAGATGGGCCAAACCAACTCTATATTAATCAGATGAAATTTGACCCTGTTGAATCTAGAACTGTATAAGTTTCTATTTTTTGTTAAATTGAAAGGATAAAAGCCCCAGATTCTTACAAAAATGTAATTTGCTGGTGTGTATGTTTATTGATTGGCAAATTGGCTAATATAACACCTATGAAAATGCTTTTCCTTCTGGTAAAAAAAATGCTATTTCCCATAGAAACATGACTCTTTATGAAGCATTCTTTTTTTATTTTTTTTTCTTCAGAATAGTATGTTAGTGTTGTATCAGACATTTCAATTTCTATATGTTATAGAGTTGAACAAAAATTACAGAATAGAAAGAGATATAATATTTTGATTTAAAACAAAACCAAACAAAGTCCTAAGTAAGTCAGCTATTCTCTGCTGTAGCTATAGGTAATAACTGATGAAGATAAACATTTTGGAACTAAATCTTGCTTCAGCTCAATTAGTAATCTTCAATTGCAGTATGCTTTACGCGCATTCTGAAAAGCCGTCTTCCTTAGGAAATTTGAAGCAATGCTAATTTGCTGATCATTAAATGTACTATCATCAGTCATTGTTAACAAAATATTAGTGCTAATTTATAGCAGAAAAAGCATGACAAAAGGATGATTAAATTTGATTTTCAGTACCACAATATGTACTGGAGTATGTCTGAATCTACTTCATGCTAAAGATAGAAAAATGCCAGTGCCTCCAGTGAGAATGGAATCAGAAATGTAAATAGTTTTTGTCTGTAACCTGTTTAATTGGAAACTATTAAATTGACAAAACATTGTATTGTCTCCGAAGAAAACAACTCAAATAGGGAATGTCATTAGGCATTATTGATTCTGCTGTCTAGTGTTTGACTCCTGACATCAAAGACATACTCTGAGTGAAATAAGGACCCAATAACTGTATTATTTAAGCACAAATTGACTTGACATACAAGTTAGCTTAAAAAAAAAAAAAAAGGCATAACTCTATAACTAATAGATCCTTTCATGGCATTCATGACAATCTTTTACCAGGAGTATCTGGATTCACAGAGGAAAATAGAGCCTTACCCAGAACTCTCTGTCTGCTGCAGATTTCCTTTAAGATGCAAGTGGGCTCCTTTTGTTAAATCCCTATAGGCAGTCAGATCTTTTGGCAGTTGTCCTATATTTTGTCCCTTTCATTTTTCTGAGGGCAAAGAAATGCAGATGTTCCTTGCCTCTATGAACCTATGGGGAACACTTCCTTCCTTCTTTGCTGGCTGAATACATATATATGAGTAAAGCAAAAGTACACTACTTGATTAATATAGTTCATTT